>JAOBYK010320137.1:0-18521 GCA_025434845.1 Phenganax subtilis | reverse complement strand
TTCGACTTGATTTGGACCTCTATCATGGGATAACTGGCCAAAAACAGTTGAAAATATAGCAATTCGCAATACTATTTACTATTGCTCACTCCTCAAGGTGGTCACAGTAAGATGGCGGCCGAACGCGACTTCCGGCTTCAATTCTGTACTATTGGATGCGCTCTCCATGTGTTATATAGCTCAGTGCCATGGCCCCAGTAGGGCCACAATGGCTCCAAGTTTGAAACCAAAACAGCCCCAAATAACCAAAGCGGCCCTTGTTTTCTGTTTTGGCTCCATTGTAGGGCCAAAATGGCTCAAACATTGAAAAGCCAAAACGACCCCATGGGGCTAAAATGGCCCTTTTCTTTTTACTGTGAAAGCTTTTGAAGTGCAGTGCATGGCAGAGTCGCTTAGTTATGCTTTTTGGCTCCTCGCACGGCGTCTTACGGCCCAGTCCGCTCTTTTTTTCCATTCGTTATACTCTTGTGAACTTGATCGGAAGACTTAATTTTGTTTATTTCCTGCACTGAAATTGACGGCGAGCTGCACACCTTTCAGCGCTGTGCTAGCTCTGCGTTGGTTCTCACTATTGCACTTCGAGCGTACACATCCATAATTAGTGAATGATATATAAATAATTTTTCCAAATATGCAACTTTGTCAGCGTAGCATTTTAAATAGTAAGCATAGCCGAGATGTAAGAACAATGTTCCTATAAATCGACTCGCTGAGATGTTTACGTATGAATCAAACTGCGTTCTGTTCAGTGAGCAAATCTATACCAATTCAAAAAATTAGTTCGGTATGCTCACTGCACGATGCATGAACAAGCTTTGGTATATAGATATACGCGTTTGTTAGTTCCTTATCTAATACACAACTCCTTCATTTTCTAGTTCAGAAAAAACTTACTTGGAGAGACTACAAAAACATTCTTTTATACTGCAATAGTTTCCAGATCGGGAAAAACAGAAACTGACAGGAGGCATAATATAATTATCATTCACTTTGCAACTGCTGTCCTTACTGTTACCATTGGATAAAACCGTTCGTCGTGCAAGGATCAGCTTTTTGTATACGAAAACACGAATTGTAGAAGCGTCATTGGCGACGTCGTTTCTCATGCTTAAGGTTCCAAATGTTCCTGGGAGAACACTTTTGCATTTTAAGTGGTCGGTTTCATTTGCCTATTACCTCACATTGATGGAAACAAAATTTCTAGTAATTTTAGGCCCGATTTTGGGTTAACATAACTTTGAAGAGACTTAAAAAAGCGTTGACGCGGAAGTAGGCTTGTTTTGATAGAGTATAACTGCTTATGTCTACTTTACTGAATGTTCTTGGTTTTTGATTGGAGTTTTCGTAGTTTGAAATTAAAATTAGCACCGCCCTTAAAGTTTAATTGAACCAAGTGTTTGCAGTAATTTCAACATTTATTGTTTCGGAATGAAAATAACCTTAAAGATTCATGTTTTTTCAGTTCTTCAAAAAAACAATTGATTTGAAATTTCAATAAAATAAAAATAGCAAAAAAGCTGCATTGCTATAAGCGACCAACAATCAACATAATCAATTATTTGAAACTTCACAATAAAGATCTGACCATGTTGCTGAGAATGATATTTTTGGATTGAGAACGAAAAACTTGGCTGCCCGAATCACGACAATGAGTCTTTAATATTTTTAATAGTAACATTAGAATCGGGCATGAGATATATTCTCCGGTAGACGCACGGTTCAAAGTTTGGGCTTATGAGAAATGAGTTTTTGAGCAAGAAAATTCCGGTTTTGCAAGCCATCCCGAAAGAATTGCGGTACCTAACCTTCAGAGTTGATAGGAACGGTGCTGCTGTATCTTCTAAATGAGACCTAATTACGTGACTGTCGATATAGCAAATTCTGAGGACGATCAGTATACGATAAACCAAGGTAGATATAGATAGTTAGACAGTTTAGCAAACATAATTACAAAGCAACCATAAGGCTTAATCAGAGCCTATTTTACCATATATGAACTGAGGGGGGGGGGGATTCCATTCCTTCATCTTTAATAACCTCCTAGAAACCACATTTTTCTCATCCAGGGAAGTCCCTCCTTCTGTATTTTACTGCCAACAGTGAAGTGCCGCGGGAATGTTAATAACCAGTGCACACTGCCTATTTTCGATGCGACTTTTTGCGTGTCTAACGGTGTGATAGAGTGGATAATTGGCGAATATGTTTGGTCCAACAATTTTGTTAATGTACTCGCCAGTCAACGTACTCGATCACGTACGCTAAAAATAGAAAAATCGCTGCAAAAATCGCCCGTGTGAACAGGCCTTAATGCATTCAAATCAAATACATCAGCTCAGAGTACATATGAAAAAAGTCATTATGTTGTTTTCAACATGAAGCTCTTCAAAACTATTTTGATATAAAATGAAGCAAAACGAATTTAGCCTTTAAAAGATAGAATGAGAACAATACGGTAATATCTTGACCTATTTTGCTTTCTTATCTACTACACAATCAAAGTAAACAGTTCAGTCGAAAATGTGTGCGGGCATTGTTACAGCTACAGTTGGCCATTCAATGTTAAAAATAACAGGATATTTATAACGGAGACGTAGGTCCCAGTTTGGAAAATGCCCCTCTACGAAAGACTCCTTAAAAGACGGCCAGCGATCAATTGGATAGTTAATTTTAACATCAACATATTTTCATTTAATAATGTAAGCTAATGAGAATAAAATAGTTAAGAACATATGTGGTGTGAAATCTTAAAAGGTTTAAAAATGTTTAGGACTACACATCAAGGAATAAGAGTTTTCTGGTGATGTAGAGTTTCGCAGTTAATGGTACATGTTCTTCTTTTCGTAAGGTCATAATTTGATCGGTCTTCTTTTGGCGAAAGTTATGCAACTTGTGTGTCTTATCACATATTATCTTCCTAAATAAGCTCTTACGACTGCATGGTCTTGTCTACGTCTTTGCAGCCTTTGAAGCTGGAGTCTTTCCAGGTTGTGTTTGTATAAATTTCAGAAAGATATGATTGAGAGCACAGGTTTTTCAATTCTTTCTAAATCATAAGATAATTACTTTGGGAGGTATTGATTAACATATGAGCGTGGTATTCAATGACAGGTCTAATACAGGCACAGTAAAACAGAGTGATATCTTGATGCCGTACTAGACCTCATTACAGTAATGTAATAAAATAGAAACGTTCTCTATACATTTCTATAATTCCGTTAATATGTTCCTTCCAATAATGATTCATGAATACAGTTACTCCTATAATCTTGGAATGGTTGACGACATCAAAAGCCTTCTCCTGCGATGAGGCGGCGTCAAGCGAATGTTTTTGGTTATTGAAATCGATAATAATTTACTAGCACTTTTTAGTGTTCAACTGCCGCTTGTGTTTGGACGACTAACTCTAGACAACGGTGGGCACTCTGGCATTTTAAAGCTCAGTCATGCAACCATTGTTTTGTCCCAGATTGGTTGATTAGAATTCTCCTTTTAGTTGAAAAATGAGAGCATGTTCAAACGCATGCTTTCCTGCATTTGGTAAACAAGCTACCAAAATCAAATACTAAACCGATTATAATTGAGGATTCCAGGTTCATTTTGATAGGATTTCTCATGACAAGGCCTTGTATCTCTTTATATATGTGATTCCTTTCTTGACGTCCCTGATTTTTCCAACAATAGGTGATTTTGACGATACGATCAATTCAAGTTTTTTCTCGCTTAATGGTATATCAGTATTTCCGCATATTTTTTGTATTGCAATTAGAACCATATCAGTTCTTGTACATACTGTCTTTCCCATATCTTAGTGTTCTATTGGGACGTACAGGCTAACTATCGATGTCATCTGAGCAGAATCAAGCTTATATTCTGTAACATCAAGTTTAACACAAAAAACCTGAAGACCTGCGTACATGATAATCTGTGGCCTCGTAGCTGGTGCATAGAAAAAGGAATGGTGAAGCAAGGGGTAATTTTATTTTGAACCGATTGGTCCTCCTGTTTACAGTTTCGCTCTTGACCAATGAGGACGCACTAAACGCAAAAAAAGAAAACAGAAAAAGTGAGAAGTACCGCCATGTTCAGTACTTTCAGCGAGCTTCGTTTTTGAGTTTTTTTTTATTTTAAAAATCGTTAACTATAGTAAGGCATCGTATTTTATTCGAATTCTTAGTGCAATTATTGTATTTCGAAATAGAACATAAAGTATTGATCAAGGAATAGCAGCCTTTTAGACGGTGCTAAATAGCATCATATTAATTTCCGTCTACAACAATTGCATTTTTTTCTGCAGTAGTCTACGCTCTTCGACGTCTATAAAAACTTTTTTATCCATGCATAGCGTGTAGATTTTCACTGTCTTTGCCGACTGCTCCTTGTAGAATACCTGTCGTGCTCTTCTTGAATGTTTTGCTGGATTTTTGCTTGTAAGCTGAGAAAAAATTTTTAAGGAGCTGTTATAAAACATACAGTAAATGGCATTGGGGAAATCAGATATGACATAGTTGCGAGATTTCTACAGGACGTGCTTCCAAAACATCATCCGTTAAGGATACTAAGTATTAGATATTTCAAACTCATAAATGGATAATTTTTCTTATAAACCTCTAAAAGCGTAGACTTATTCAGGGGTTCAACATAAATCTGTAGCACACAGCAAAATGATTGCATTATTTTGCACACGCTAACGGCTGATGTTAGACGATCGATATTTAAGTTTGTAATTCGATTCTAAAATACACCTGAGGAATTTGAAGAATAGGTTTTGTCCTGCTCGTATTTTTGATTTTTTCAAATGACAAACTCACAACCGATGCTCAATAAAAGGCGCTCTAATTGGTCTAGAACAAAAATGTAGACTTACACGCAGATTGGCGTAAACAGAAATCCACCCTGGTTGCATAGTAATGTTTTTGTAATTAAAAGAGATTCTGAACGGCGTAGAATTATTTAAGACTTGTCAAATGAAGTCTTCTTCAGACCATCTTAAGTGTAAGATTGGGTAAAAACATTTCTTGCAAATTGTTGGTATGTACATTTGGCAGCTGAACACTACAGCATTTTGCAGCTGTCCAGTGGAATCATTGTCACTGAGTTGTATTTTTAATGCCTTTGGTCGATAGCATGCAGACGTATAAATCTGGTGTTCTTCTATTTCGATTTTTTTCAGTTCAAACTTTGTAGTATTTGTTTAAAACATAAAGAAAATAAGCCAAAGAGAAGTACAAACGTCATACTGAGGCTGGTTGCATAATACCGTCGTTAAAGTAAACAATAGCTAAGTGCGAATGTCAATCAAGCAGAATCACCTAATGGAGAAATAACTACTTGTCAACTGTCAACTGCAAAATTGTAGTTAAGACGTAGTTTGCAGTTTTATACAACCTGCCTTCGCTCTTCTTTGAAAACGCGCTATATTAGCCGGCTTTGATTTTGCTGCACGTTTACATTTGAACGGCTCTTCAAAAAATTGAACTTTATTAAAAGTACTAATAAAGAACTATTGAATTTTGACTGCAGATGCTGTTAAAAAACACACCAAAATGCGGCAAATTTAAAGTCATATGAACTAAAAAATCGTTGAGAACATAACGGGCCTGAATTTTCAACAACGTGGGCTCACGTTAGAGATGTTCAGATCTGACCTTCACTACCGCTAACTCTACGTGTCGCTAACTAAGCTTATATTTGATTGGAAATCAATTAGATAAGACGTATCTCATTGGTCAGTCTTCGCAAATGGCAGTCGTATCGGTAGTGCCAATCTGAACCTCTCTGTTCAGGACCGTAACTTGGGTGTTGTGCTTGGGAGGAGGGGGGTGCAGGAAAAATTTTGCCCAAAAAAAACAGAAAGGGTGTGGCCCAACAGCAAACGTAGGTGCAGTAGGTATGAGCAGCTAGTCAGCTACTAGCCTACTACTAAGGGTTTTGTTGATAAAAAGACATTTGATAAAAACATTTAAAAATTTTATATTTTGCTATTGACTTCAAGAAATAGGATTACTAAAATAATGACTTTTACATAAATAAACAAGTACTGTTTCACAAACTTTCTGCCCGACGATTTTGTGGTATACTGTTGTAACTGCCGGCCAAAGCTGCAGTATTACAACATTGGGAAGGTGTCGCACTCCCTCCCCAAACCTCCTAGTAGTTACGGCCCTGACCCTGTTATTTGATTTACGCCCGTAAAGCACTCGTATTTCCACTTTAACATTGATTCAAAATCTTAAATGTTAGAGGTCTGTTATCGATATTGAAGCGCTTTAACAAAAGAAGCAAAGAAGTCATATTAATGAAGTAACTGTCATCAGTAGAGAAAAGCGTTCACTTCAGCCGCATTTTTTGGTTGTTGTGCTATAGCGTAATTCACTTAATAACAAACCGAAAAGTAGCAAATCGTATTTGACGTCTGACCTACAAATTAGTTCAAAAATATCTACTATTCCTAACAGTTTATGTTTTATCTGTCTGATTTCCCATGGTACAACGTATCACAAACTTGATTTAGCAGATTTCTCCATCTATATAGATATGGTAAACATTTTCAAGCAATTAAAACTACCAGTAGTGTTGTCATGCTACTTCTACTAGCTGGCAAAATTGCTACCCATCCAGGACCCACATCGCACGATGTTACATAACAAGGTGTTTGAGCAATAAGAACAAGCTCTTAGTGTTCCGTATTTAATGAGTTTCTAAAAGTCGGGAAATGTACTTAAAACAGTATTGACGTAGCATGACGTAGTAGTAAATTTACAGGACAGTGCTATAATTGTGTTAGCGCAGAAATTCGTCTCTAAAGTTTTGCTATGTTTTGAGATTGCATTGGTTCAGAAGGCGCACTTTTGGTCTCTGCTAAAGCTGCACCATTTAAATCTGTTCATGAAAGTCATTACAGCAAACTGAGAACAAAAAACGTTGGACGAATAATTCAAAGACTTCCCAAGTTCATGCAGTCTACTGACAAAACGACGAGCTTTCATGATGTCGGCATGAGGTACATTTTCAGGCTCTTTAGCCAGGCTGTATATGCTGCTTTGGTTTCCTATCGACGGTTGCAATTTACTCTTATTATGTGGTTCATTCATTCTGAATTAAGTTAGACAGATCAACATTTTCTGGTACCTCAACAACGTCAATACGAACGCGGATTGCCACTGAAGTTGGACACGCAAATCAAATTGCCATTTTAGACATTGCTTACACTTCAAAGAACTATATTCCTTTCAGAAATACATGAGAAGTAGGTTTGTGAAACGAATAATACGCTACACTAGAAAGTCGTATACTGCCTTTAACATGGCAATAGTGATACTAAAAAGAGGTGGAATAAAAATATTTAATCCATGTCCGGAGCAACAACAATGCAAAGAACACATGAGTGCTTCAACCATCAAATATGTAACAACTGTGAAGATAAGGCACAAGCACAACTGTGGCCTATCTCGACACAGAGACTGCTCAGCACATTTTAGCTGCAGAAGTATGATGACTGACGTGGACAAACTGAGATTAACATTTGTTGACATTCACCTAATGTTAATCGGCATCACTGAGACATGGCAAGATACCTGTATTGCAGATTCTGAAATCGAAATAACGTGGTTATTTGTTTAAATGATTGATCTGAAAAGCGGTTACAGGGTAAAGAGGGTTCTGATGCATTTAACAAGTGATGTAAAATACGCTAGAAGAAGTGTCTTGGAAGAGGTGCAATTTAAAGTACTTTGGGTGCAAACGCAATTGCAAAACATTAATGAATTATGTGGATGCATGAACAGGGCACCTAAAGTTCGTTCGAGGTACTTGATTACCTTGCTCATATACTGTGAAACGCCGGCGAAAATGAATAAATTGGAAGTTATTTTATTACATGATTTTAACTGCGTTTGTCTAAAAGAAAGTTTAGGTCAAACAGACAGGATACTTGAATTAGTTATGGTCGAAGAACTTTGATAACTGATTAAAGAGGCACACTTGCGTCGCACAGTCTATATGTACACTGCTACATGTGTTAATTACTTTTATATGTACATCATTCAAGGCAGTAAATCGCCCTGTGAGGCATGGAATAAGAGCCAGGCGCCTCTGGACTGATAACAAAGTGAATGATTTCATAACTGATTTAAAACAAGCTCCCTGGAGTATGATAGGTAGCTTTGACAATGTGGATGACATGTCTGCAGTATTTAGGTCGTAGATGAATCCGAGAGTGGGTTGACCACAAAATTTTTGTATTTTGCTACCACTGCAGCTACTTGAAGAATAGTCAGCTATGACTACTGCTAATTTTAAACAAAAGTAGTTAGCAAATGACTACAGCTACTGCTTAAAAATGTAGTCAACTATTTCGCTATTTCGTTTTAGTATTACTAGTGTATTTGGAGCATCTACTATCTCAGGGTGTAATGTAATCTTTAACAAATCGACATGAGAGTTGCAAAAAACACAAGGCAAAAATTTTGTAACCACTGCAGTGTTCAGAAGTGCCAATTTTTATATTAAAAAAAAACAACAATAATTGATTTTCAATTAAATTATGGCAAAATAACCTTGAGTGGGAAGTCAAAAACGTAAATAAGACGGCACTGCTTATTTTATTTGTTCAAATTGACCGGTATTGACTACTGAGCATTCCTTCTGAGCAAAACCGGGTCTTGTATTATTCTATCAAGTTGCTAACAACTTTAGAGAATAGCAAATAGCGATTCGCTATGAAAAGTAGTCAACTACTGGGCTATATTTGGGCAAAATATAGTTCGCTAAACTACAGCTACTGTTTTAAAAAAGTATTCGAAACTACGCGCTACTTGAGGAATGTAGTTGGCTACAGTAGCAAATTACAACTACTTTGCTAGTGCCCACCTTGGATGAATCCTTAATTCATCGACATTTCCCTATAAAGAAAACGTGAAGGAAGACAAATTTATCCTTGGCTTTATAGAACTGTCTTAAAATTTATAGGAAATCGCAACGAAATGCCTAAAAAGGCGAAGAAAACCTGGATTGTAACAAGATTAAGATGAGTAGAAGCGCCTTCGAAATTAAATCACTAAGTTTAACAGGAATGCTGGAACAAAATACTTTAGAAAAAGTATGAAGAGAACTGTGGAAGACCAAAAGCTTTTAGAATATACTACACCACGTAATGTCCTTCAAGAAACATTGATATCAAATTGACTTGTTAGTTGCTAAAGGCATAGAGATAACAGACAGACAGGCACGTGTTAATAGCTTACATTTTGCAACATTTCGGTCCTCGTTATCACGCAATTGGAAAATTCAGCAGAATTAATACTTTCCCGCTCATAAGTACAAATTATCTGATGGAGTGTTTTCCATATCTTACTCTTTTAAACCTAGGTAGATTGATGTCCGCATTACACAGTTCGTAACCCTGTTCTGTTTTTGGAAATAATTCTGTTATGCGCAAGGGAACTAGATTGTTTTGACCTTATACATCAGGGTTAAGATGTCCTGGAGTGTTTTTTTTTTTATATAACGTCTGAAGTCTAGCTTGACTAAATCAGTATCTCGTAATATGCAAGGTTTTTTGTATTAAATAATGCTTTCAGTACTTTTTCCGGCGCTCTATCTAGCTTTTTTCTGTCCGACACTTTACGGAAGTTCCAAACTAGATGGCAATAAGTTAAGTGTGGGAGGATCGCTGATTTGTAAGTAGTAATCTGGCAGTGGTCGGAATCAGCCTACGTAGTCTCAATATCACTCCCATTTTCTGACTACATTTAGTGCTACCTTCGCTAATGTGGTTCTTAAATCAATATTGTCATCAAATTTAACTCCTGGTATTTTTAGGTAGTCGGAACATACAATATTATGATCATCATTTCTCAAGGCAGCGTCGTCCTGACTTGCCTGCCTTGGATTTTGATTGATTTGGGCTTAATTTCATTTTCTGGTATTTCTTATAGCCAGGTTTAAGAGGATTTTTTTTGTACCAGTCAGACGACTGTTTGTTGTAGGATGAAGGCTTATTCGCTATGGACAGCTCGTTTTCAATGCTCTTGGTATGGGTTCCACCTTTATATAACTGATCGTCAGCAGCGTACACATGTAGGTTTGAACTTCTCACCGTCATAGCCACTACATTTTGGAATATGTTCCAAAGCAACGGACAAAAAGATGATCCTTAAGGGCATCCCTTCACTACGTACTTCCACTAGCTTACTGTAAAGGTACTAACTAATTTCACTCTATTTTTTCTGTTATCGAAGAATGCCCTCAGTATAATTACTGCTGCTTCAGAGAAACCATAAGCCTTAAGCTTTTGATTCAAGACACTTGCAATTCTGGCAAAAGAATGACGAACCAGCAACCGAGAACTGTACTAGTAGAAAAACCCAGAACGATTAATCGGTGAATGCGGGATGGTAAAACCGAAATGCTAAGACCCAGAATCAGTTAAACTCGGAATACTCAACTTCTAAGTTGCATTTTGATGAACTTTTATATGTTATAAGTAATGAATCAGTGCGAGGAATTTTAATGCTTGTAAATATATTTTTCTTTATGTCTTTCAGTCATGTAATGTTCTTGAGTTTAGTGTCAGTAGACTGTATAATGCACGTCAAATATGCTAAGATCAGGTTTATAGGCCGGACACTAAATATTCAAAAATTGAGATTCATTTCTCAGTATTCCCGCGCTCAGTAGAAAAAGAGCGACGAAAGACCCCTAGTCACTGAAATACAACATTACATTGCGCGGAACTAAGGCATTTTTCGACGTAAGAGTGACGCACGTAAACTCAAAATGCAACCAAGGCCGACCTACTCAGATGATTTTCAAGGATCACGAGAACAAAAAGAAGAGAAAGTATCAGCAGAGAATTTTGGATGTTGAAATGGGCTCCTTTACACCTTTAGTATTCGGTACAAACGGTGGAATGGGGACTGAATGTCAAATTTTTCTTAAACAACTGGCGCAGAAGTTGGCAGAAAAAGAAAATGAACGATATGCCGTTGTCATAGCGTGGATAAGAACCAGAATTTCCTTTGAAATTCTCAGATCTGTGCATGTGAGTGTTAGGGGATCTAGATAACCTTTCTATAGAAAAGACATTGAAATTCTGGGAGATTTTGGACTTAATGTCCAGGTCGCTGGGGTTCTTTAAATCTGGGTTTTATATAGGTGCTTTTAGATTATAGAGTGCTCTAATTTTTTTATAAACATAATACTGCAGCGCCATACGCTGAATAATAATCGAGTTTTCTTACAACTCTAACAAGACGAAGTAACTGAGCAGTCTACAGGAAACCGATTAACGTCGCTTTCTGGAAAGAGATTGAACAACTAGTCGTATTAATAGATGTGAAAAGTATAGTAGGATTGTTGGTAAATATTTTGAAATTTATTACAAAACTATACTATATGTACGTAATAGACAAAAGAACGACGAGTAGATAAGACATTAACAGAATTAATTTTTATTATTTAGGGGAAGAGTTAGCTTCATGTCGCTGTAGATTTTACGATATTTTTAAATGAATAAATAGAGATGGTATTAGCTATGCAAAAAAAAAACATTGCACGTTCTAATTTAACTTAAAATCATTGTTTGTGAATCGTAAAACGTGACTTGCACAATCAAATTTCTGACAGTATGAAACCAGCGAATGCCAATTATCGGAACACTTGTTAATAACAATATATGACAGACTCACTAACGAAAGTCATGGATTACGTGCAGTAAGTGCTAAGGTATGTAAACAAAGCTAAAGGTTGCAACAAATAGCTACAGATTGCGGTTTACTGGAAAAGACGGGTACGGATAGACGGACATGGACAGACGGACACGGATAGACAAACACGGATATAGACAGCATTGAGATGAATAAACCTGGAGTGACTATAACGTGATCAAAAGTGTCTACAAAAAGCTGGCGTTAACAGAGGTCATAACTTTCATGGGGGCATATACTGACCACAAAAAAAGACTTGACTGCAGCCGAAAATTTAAGAGCAAAATGATGTCTTTTAATACAAAATTAAGAAATACGAAATGCACAGTAAAATATCGATCTTCGGTACGTTTCTTAACCGACAAAACGGCATATTACTACCTGTCTTTCAGCTGCTCCATGCACATCACCAAAGTACTTCCATGAAGAGTCAGACGAAGTCTTTTTTTTTCAAACATATTGTAGCTTTTGTCCTCATGAACGCTCGTATCTTGGCATGTATTGTGTAGTTTCTTATGTTGACCTCCAGGACAAAACCGGACTTCAACTTTGGTTCTCCCTTTTCGAGACTTTTTCGGTCTTCATTGAAGAAATTGAATATTCCACATAACGAGACAATCTTTTTACGGCTGCTTGTTGTTTTCGCCGCTGCAGAAACACAGCTAATTTTACCAGCACCGTTCGAAAATTACGTTCATTATGAAAAAAGATTAAATTACAATTTATTCTGGGTTCAAAGAAACTTTTTACACTATTTTGAATCAATTTTTTTGGAGAAAAACTATGGAAAAACAAATTTAACAAGGGAGAAATTGAACTGACCCATCAGATGCAATTTTGGTTGGGAGCAGTATAAAATTTTGATTGGCTAACAACAAAATCTGAGCCGCAGGCGCGGTCAGTCACCGCTGCTTGAAAGTTATGACCTCTGCTGACGCAAGCTTTTTGTAGACCCTTTTCGTCAGTGATTTCCATGCGGACACGCGCACCAGGGTTATTCATCTCACTGGTAGACAGGTATGGTAAAGACGGGTATGGAATAGGAGGGTATGGAAAAGACAGGTATTGAAAAGACGGGTAGTGTTTTTTTTTTCACGGTGACTTTAACATCATGTCACATTTGAAATGTTATAATGTTTTGCGTTGCAATGGTGTCAGAACCAGTCATTTGTTTTCTTTGTAGTATCAATGTATCACCTTCTTTGACAATACGATCAATAGCAACTTTTTTCCCAAGAAGCCAAACTTGGCTATTTTACCGTCTGCTTGTGCTTTTCTGAAATCTAGGCTCTTCCAGAGAGATTTAACCTTTAGTTATGTGATAAGGGTCGAGGGGATTTTATTCCATGATGTCAAAGTGTTTAATAAACAATTATCTAAATTTCCTTGCACTACTATAGTGCCTTTTAACTATGTAACGATGTACGACGAACATTCAGGAGGTTTGCAAGCGAAAAACAAGGTTGGCATGAGCTGTTAAATTTTGATTTTGTGTTGTTGTAAATAAGTCGCTAATTCTGTATAAAAAATCCGTTACGGCTTTTTCCATTTATCGTTAAAGCACTGCACAAAATGCATTGTATTAAAAGTATTTCTCCTGAATGTTCGCAGAGGTCTTTTGATACTTGTAACAGCTGCCAGTTTGAACGACATCTTAAAAAGCGTATGACTTGAGTGGATTGTCACCTGGATCGTATTGTTGCAAAAAAGAAAGCGAATAACCTCCGTAATGGATTACATTTGAACACCTTTTTCTCTCCGCAGAACCCTATCATTTTTACGCAATTAAAACTATATTAAATTCTTATGTTGAAATGTTGCTTTTTATTGATTTTAGATAATAGTTATTGAAAGCTATATTGTTTACATTAAAATTCCGCGTCGCTCACTCCACAAAACGCATTTAAATAAGCCGCTTTGAATTGTTGTGTCTAATGATATTATGCAGAAATGAGATGGGCATGAAACATCAGAGGTCACAAGTTTTTACGACTACATCAAAACGAGTCAGTTTAACTGCATCCAAGGAAATGAAACTTGTATATCATACTTCAGAATTAAGGAATGTTGCTTTGTTTAGAACATGTCTGCAAAAGTTGAGCCGAAAAAAAGAAAGAAAAAGTAAAATTGCCAATTGAACAACTTAATATTGTCAAAGAAGGAAATGCATTGGTATTACAAAGAAAACAAAATGACTGGTTCTCGTATCATTTCGACGCAAAACATATTGTAACATTTCAAACGGGGCATGATGTTAAAATCACCGTGAAAAAAATACACTACCCGTTTTTCCATACCCGCCTTCTCCATACCCGTCTAGCCGTATCCGCCTATCCTTGTCCGCTATCCGTACCTGTCTTTTCCAGTAAGCCCCGGATTGCAATCAAAAGCAACTATGAACAAGGTAAAGAGACTGACTTTAGGCAGCTACATATTTTATTGATTATAAACACAAAATTATGTGTAGTTGTCTTTAATTACTTTATTTCGTCATACTCTTTCTATAGTATGTGCGGGTATACTTGCAAATAAATCTGAATTTGATACAATTGAACTATTATTCATTATAAATCTTTATTATTCATTATTCATTTTACTCAATTGAACTATCATTTGCATAGTATTTCATTGAACTATTAAGCGTTTAAGGCATTTACCATTTTAGGAAGGTTATATACCACTGTGCATCTTCTCGAAAGAATTAAGAAGTTTTCAGGTAATCTTGTTTAGCAAACTTTATTTTATAATTGTTCAGATCTGAGTCGCAGGTTTTAAAGCGAGTATTTTGCGTTAACTTGAAGAAACTGGAATGGTTTATATCCGTCGATCTGATTCTTGATTTATATACAAGCACCAAGTCGGCAATCTCTCATCTGTTCTCCAGCGATAACATCAAACAGAGAGCCATGCGCTTTTTCTAATTGACTTCTTTGGGATAGCCGAGTATAATTTTTGCGTCCCACTGCTGGACATTTTCCATGAGCATTTTTGATTTGAATGGCTATCGTGATCATACCTCACAAGCATATTCAAGCTTTGGTTTGACGACAGAACAATAGAAAGGTTTTTCGTGCATTTATCAACGATATTTTACATCGTCTAGAAATTAATTCAACTTTTTATTGGCATTTTTTGTGATTTATTTGATATACCTATTCCATGTTAGATCATTGGTAACAGTTGATTCTAGATATGTAACATGAGTCACCGGTTCAAGGGAAGCAGAATTCATTTCATAAGATCGCTTGACAATGGCAGTTTTTTCTATACATTTAAAACCTTGCATTTGGTTATCTTGAATTTTATATTCCAATCGGTATATCGCAGGTCAAGTCTCGACAAATTGTTTTGTTCGTATTCAGAATCATTCAAATGCTGGATAGTTTTCCAAAGTATAAACTCGTCGGCAAATAATGCCAATGTTGAGTTGGGTCGAGTATACTCTGGCATGTAATCTACATAGCTTAGGGGGAAAAAAGAGCCCATTATGGATCTCTGCAGAAAACCACCAGATTTCATTTCAAACCAAGTCGAGTACTTTCCTTCAATGACCTCTCGTTGTTTTCTTCCTGTTAAATAGTTTCTATAAACTGCACGTTCGATTTCCCTTCTATTCCAATTCTATCTCTTTTTTGAGCTAAGTAGTAGCGAAGCACTTCGTCAAAAGCTTTAGAAAGGTCGAAAAAGATAGCACTTACTTCATCACCATTTGATAAAGTTGGTAGAACATCTTGGTGTACCTGAAGGACTTGCGTAGTTATTTAGACATGCTTCGTAAGCCTGCATGGTTTCCATCTGGTCGTAGTCGCCGTAGACGTATAGCAAGGGCATAGGAAGCTTGGTAGGATCAGGGGAGGGCTGACCCCTTGCGAGATGCAACCATTGTTGGCGCCGAGCGAGAAAATCTTTAGAACTTTAAGGCTCTAGATCGGTGGAAATTTTCTTTTTTCGAACGCTATGGCATTACATAAACTCTTAGAAGATGTGCTCTGATGTTTTGTAAAATGTTGTGACAAGACAACAGTCGCAATCTGTAACTGATAAGAAAAGTATGGAGATAAGAGAACACTTAAAACTGAATGATAAACATTCCATACAGAATTAAAGTGTGAACCAAACTTGTAACCAGTTAAGAAAAAATATGTACTATTGTAACTCTCTATCATATAGACAACAAGCTTGTATATAGCGAGTGATTGGTAATGAAAATACATCTTTTGTAAAAACTCTTCTCAGTGTATGTTGAAACATTAGGAAGGCAAGATCAAAGAACTTAACATAAACCTTATCTTGGTCATAGTCAGGGCTAGGTTATTTTGATTAAACTACACTTTGAGCGAGTCGAGTAGCTGAGGTCTTAATCTAACTCAACTGAAGCTGCCAAAAAACTGTTTTATGTGTTCATTGCAACTTGCAAATTACTTTGCAATCCTATATAATTTTGAGTTGAGCAATTTTTTTGGGCGGCCGAAAGAGATCCCGGCCGCTCACAATTACTCTCAGAGGGCAGCAGCTCTTTCGGTCCACCTACTCCTTGCTTCGTGCGCCCAAGACCTATAGTCACGATAACTCTTCAGCGTCAGAACATTCTATCTTCCCACTACAAAAAATATCATAGAACACAAACATATTATCTAATTGTAATTACTTTCCTAATGATTAGTTGAACACTGTTCTAATTCATCCATACAGAAAACTCGTGGTTGTATCATTACGACAATCCAGACCACATGGAAAGTAGGCTTTAGAAACCCATGCTGAAGGTGGTAAAGTTTTGGAATGACGGAGTGACAATAGTTGAATACACATCTCTCAAAGACTTTGAAAGAACAAACAACGGTGATATATGTCAATAATTGCCGACTTGTTTTGGGTCAAATTTTTTCAAAGTGTGGACTTAGAGTTGCCAATTTGCATTGCGGTGAAAATTAGCCTAAAGCTAGTAAACGGTTGAAAAGTTTACATTGAGATGGCGCTATTTCGGCCTCAACCTTAGTAAATTATCTGGGCCACAAGGTGCATTTATTTTGATGTTGCAAAGAACCTTAAACTTTGCGGGTCGTAGGTTCAACCACTGTCCTTTTGTCTGTAACAGTATCTCGAGTCGTTTGCTTGGGATTTGAGTGCTAACGTGGGAGTCCAGGCTTACAGTTGGACTGCTATTTGAAACATCAGAGCCCATAATTGCCTGGGAAGTTAGAGAATCGAAACATCAAATAAGCTGGGTATTTAAAACAACAGAACGTGAAAAGCCGAGTGCAGTGTCGCAGAAATACTGGTTTGTTGTTTGTTTAGTCATGGATTTGACAAAATTCCAAAATTGTTCACGATTCTCGTAAAGGGATGAGACGGTTTTCTCTTTAGACGAATTTAAAGTCTTGGCCAAGATTTTTGTATAAATTCCAGTCATTCATGTGGTTATTCTTTACAGCCTCTTTGTTTTCCTTTACATTTCACAAATGCACGTAGTTTAGAATCTATGCAAGGGCGATCGTTTATGCTGCGTGCTCGGCATTTTGGTATGTGATTATCTACAGCGGCCATGAACATGCCAATCTAATTACCTGCTTATTCATCTTCCTTGATTATCGCCTTCTTGATAGTTTAAACAGAGTGTTCAACGGAAGGGTTTTGTTTCGATACTAGAAAATCAATCAAGAAGGCAAGAAGTTTATATGTGTTTATAGTATGTTCAAGGCCGGTAATCTTTTTGACCTTGTCCAGGAGGTTAGTGAACTATAAATCAAGTACATTGACTTTCCTTCTCGAGAAGTTTACGAGTTGACAAAGAAACTCATCATTTACTAATTTAATGAATAACTATGCCTCTTTTCATTGCTTATCTTCTTGTTAACAGGCCAATCAATACGTGGTTCATCAAGGCCCATCTCAAACGTCGCGCCACTGCCGTGCCAAATGTGTTAAAAACAATAGGCAATCCGCTAAAACTCCTGATATCTGTTGTTTCTAATGTATTCGACACCGCAGTAGTGCGACGTTTAAAAGGGGCCTTAAATAACCCAATATGAATAAGTTCTCGAAAGCGGCTGAGTGAGTTGTTGTAGAAATTTCTTGAAATGTTTTAAATATCGCAATCCTTAATTAGGTGGCATATAGAACACAGCTATCAGACGTTTTATCCTGTATTTATAGGACGTACTTCACACACCAAAAATTTCTGCATTCCTTTTTATATCAGTCCATTGCACAATTGGTACATCAGATGTCACAGCTAGCGTTTCTCCTCCTCCAGTTTTAACTCTAATCAGTCCTTTCTGGTTATGATAAATTCACTGCTGGGTGACCTTTCGCTCTCCAAATATGCGGTTTTAAGCATCCTTTAGAAACGGCAATTATATCGAAGCTGGCTGCAACAGTTTGAAGGTAGCCAGTGTTGTTTACTATGCTTCACGCATTTCAATAAAGTCGTCGTATATTCTATTGGTATATATTACTATTGCTGTTTTTATTATTTTCGGCATCCAAATCGCTCGCCCAAGACCTTGAAGTTTCCATTTCAATTGGTCCAGTGTTTTGGGCAACATCGTTCAACACAAAATGTAGAGCAAGATTAGTAGATGGTAAAAGGCGGATTGTGAGACAACAACTTTTTCCAATTCAAATCCAATTTTACCTCTTTATTCAGACTAGATTTTAAACGCCTTCTACTCAATTTGTTTCATTGATTTGAAAATTAATAAATCCAATTTTACCTCTTTATTCAGACTAGATTTTAAACATCTACTCAATTTGTTTCATTGATTGTGAGACAACAACTTTTTCCAATTCAAATCCAATTTTACCTCTTTATTCCGC
>JAOBYK010320026.1:0-18525 GCA_025434845.1 Phenganax subtilis | reverse complement strand
TATTTCATATTGTAAACAATACTTTCAACAAAAAGTTAACTCAATATTCACGGTCGCGTGGTTGATCGAGCCCGCGTTATTATAATAAAGGCACTTTAAACCAATGAAGATGAAGTTTTTGTAAAAGAAGATGTATTATATCATTTCTTTAAATGACTAAAATGTTATAAAAATACAACATCCCTGATTTTGGTATCTAGATAATTTGAAAGAAAAAAGATGTCTTACTCAGCCGCTACGTGGATAGGACATTTTCCTCTGTCATCGATTGCAAAAACATTTGGTTTGTAGGATAACAGAATCTTCATCACCTATGAGAAAACAACATCAGATTAAAAAAGCTTCAGATTTGACTACGAATGCGAAAATGAGCATAGCTATGACAATTATCCGAAAATTTTGTTCTTAGAGTCTCACTTCAACATTGCCCTTTTTTGCAGCGATATGCAAAGGTGTTCTTTCGTTCTTGTCTTTCAGTTCCAATAGTGAATCGCTGCATTTCTAAAAATTGAATTCCCATTTCAACCTATCAATATACGTTAACCCAAAATATTCAGATCTATATTTTTGGAGTCCGCTCAGACAATAGGCGTACCTGACCAAATTTGTTTAGGGGGGCAATCAATTTTTGCCCTGAAAAAGATTACCCGAATTTCCTTGTTTCAAATGGGGAGGGGGGTAGTTGCCCCCCTCCCCTGCCCCCCTGGCTGGTACACCTATGGCTCAGACTACTCTATTACACTTGCAAGTTAGTTGCACATGATTTCGCCTAAATTTGACACGACAGTGAGACAAAAGTGCGAGTGCAGATACCGCTAAGAGGTTTTTTTTAGGGGAATAAGGAGTAACCAAACTGATCAAAGTCAGGAATTATACATATTTTTGACAAGCAGCATGCACGATCCCTAACCTTGATGCAAAAATTATAACACGTCAACTGTGATGTATTCACCTCCATAATAACTTCCACAGTCTTGACGTCACTTTTTTCCACAGCTATATGCAAGCACGTGTCCATCCACTGATCTCTTGATAACACGGACGCTCCACTTTCGAGCAAATATTTCACAGTCTCGTGTTGCTTGTTACGACAAGCTGCTAAAAGGGCTGGACCGCAGAAGTGGGATGCTTCAATACTGCCTCCCTTTACGTTAAAGAAATCCAAATTTTCCACATTATGGGTGGTATAAATTGGTATAGAAGAGTCAATTACACTACTTTTGAAGGTTTATTCAGCATAGTTTTACCTTAGCTATTAGATATTCCAAGCATTTGACGTGGCCATTGGCTGCTGCCCTACATCAAGGTTTAGAGATAGTATATGTCTAAATTTGAACTATTTAGAGAAAACTGTAGAATATCTTCCAATGAAAAGACTTCATCTTTATGGATTTAAAGTGCCAATATCAAGGTCAGGGATTGTACATATTGATAATTTTTGAGTCTTTTCAAATTGAATGTGATACATTTTCTTATAAAAAATTTCCTCTTTATGGATTTACGATGGCTGCACGAAGGTCACGGGTTGTACATGTATTTATAATATTTGAGTCATTTAAAAAAATAACATGCAGTTATATTACGACAATATAAAAGCCAGGCTCAACCATGTTTTGTTACCTGTGAATAGGCAGCGCAGAACACCCACTAGCACCATACATGCTTGCCCCATTTTCAAACAAAACCTTCACCGTGTTCAAATGGCCTTTATCGCAAGCTATGTGTAATGGCGTATCACCTTTTCCCTACAAAGAACACTGTCGTGATTAATTTGGTGCCAAGCCTACACGCATCAGTATTAAAAATCCTGTTACGGATTAATTCACGCAGTACTGTCTTTAAGCAAGTTTAGTTTTGCATTTCACTTTGTCTAACGCCAGACAAATTCACTGGGTGTCAATGAAAGACCAGGTATTGAACAAACTTTGAACAACGAATGTTGCGATCTTTTTTGTCGAAACATACCGATTTTTTATTTACATTTGCCTTATGATCAATGAACATTTGCACCACCTAAATTGTATAAGAATGTTCTGTCATACTTCAAGTAAATTACAACAAAGTCCTGAATTTAGTCAAAATAGTTTAACTGAAGTATTTTTGATCAATTGTATACCTTTTCGTGACCGTTATTGACAGCGAGATGCAAACAATTGTTGCCATCGTGTCTTGGCTTGTTCAAAACGTCTGCGACCGTGAAATATGAACTTTTATCGTAGCCTGTATAAGAATCAATCGTAGGATATGAAACGATTGCAAAATATTTAATTGATAGTCAGCACTCAATTGTATATTAGTGGTTCATTGTTTTCAATGATTTTCCAAAGTGTTCTACCAGATTGTACCTGGATATTCAAACAATATTTCCAGCACATCATCAACGCCATTTTCTGCTGCTTCATGAAAAACCGTATTTCCTTCGTTGTCTTGACAAAATGGATTTGCACCATTATCAAGCTAAATAATACATACTATCATATACTATGTACAAAAGCTAGTTTGCGTAGAAGTACTGTATCTTAAATTATTAACTCACATGTATACATTGCTATTGCAATCAATAAGACGAACTGAAAGCTTGATCAAAAATCCCATAACCAATGTTGATGGAGAGATGGTTTGAAAGTTCAACCAGCATTCAATGACAATCAAGCTCTCATTATTCCGAAGTTGTTTCAGTTTGTATGCTCTTGTAATATCTTACCAGTGTTTTTATAACTGTCGTTCTCTCGTTTTCACTTCCTGGTGAGGCAGCAAGATGAAGTGCAGTTACCATGTCATGATCTACGCTGTTTACATTAACATTACCAACTTTTATCAAAATCTATAAAAACACTAGCATAGTTATACAAAAATCCAAAATTCTTCTAGTTATCGATGGTTTTTTGTATCTGTGCAGTAGATATATTGCTACTGCGTGCGTTCGTTGCGTGGGTGACCAAATTTTGCTAGCTTGTAGCCAATCACCAACAAGTACCTGCAGCCAATGAGCGACAATAAAAATTTTAGTCATTACTCCTCCTTTAGTTCATTTAGCCTGTTTGCAGGCTCCGAACAACATGGGGGCTGGCTGCCGATCAGAAAGTATGGGTTGAATTGCACTGTTGAGCTTTTTCACGCACATGAAAGTATAACTCTTTCAAAAGTTGGACGTCTTTAGAAATGCATTAAAACATAGACACGTATTAATTTAAAATACTAAATTCTAATATTTCCATTTCGTTATTCTTTATAAACGGATTTTTATCACAATTTGAAGTTTTACGTATATCCACGCGAGTATGACAAACGTAACACGAGAAAGCGGTCTTGAAAACAAAAAAAAAACGACATATAAAATATTTTAACTGAATGCCAATTGCTTAGAAACTCGGCAGTTTTTAGGAGCTTCGAAGAATATGTGTCAACCAAATGTGTACTCGTCTAAATGTATTTGAGGACAAAATAGTTGTCGATAGCAATTTTAATTTATCAGAAGAAGGCCAGTGACTGTCAACAATTCAATGCTTATACGTTCCTATTCACCTCTTCAATAAAAGAGTCAGCCTGAGTAAAGCCTTGTAGTCTGTCTTAGCTTTCCTCTAGACGAAAAAGCTGCGATGTGCGCAGAAACAGCGCGCATAGTGGACCTACTTTTATAATTATATTTCTGGACATTTTCAGATTTGCACTTTTTCGCCGAATGACTTAAATATGTAACTATGTACAATCCCTGACCTTCACATTTATAGACACTTCCGAAATAATGATACGTCAATCTTACTTCAACCATTTCGTTCAATTTTCTTCTAGCTGCGGCATGCAAAGGAGTTTGTCCAAAAACATTGCCCGTATTAGCATCAGCACCATGTTCGAGAAGAATTTTCAAACATTCACAACGGTTGTACTTCGCTGCAATATGAACTGGGCTAACTTTAATACCTTCTTCTAAACTTGCCATCAAATTCACATCTAAAAGTAAACACGCAGTTTACATTTAATTTCCAACGCTCGAAAAACGTGCAGTCGTCCTTAATGTGTGAAGACGGGAATGTCTGAAGAAATTAGTCTGAAGAAATTAGTTAAGGAACATTTGCTCTCTGTTACAAAAGTAATGAGCTCTTACCAGCTCCAGCTCTGATGAGATCCTTGACAAGTACAACGTGATTTTTCTGGATACAGTAAAACAATGCTGTGCCGCCTTTGTCGTCTGGTTGATTGACATCTTTGTTTCCTACATTGATATACCATCTCACCGCGTCCACATCCCCTACGATACATGCCTAGGAAAATGCAAAAAACTCTAAATAATGATTCCACGCTTTTTGGACTGTTTTTATACTATATGTATTATCTTAGACTCCGTTTACACGGTGCCACTGTCCCAAGCGTTTCGTGTTATTCTCGATTTCCATGAGAGTTTCAAACAATGACGCCCATGAAAACGGTCCGTGTAAACGGAGCCTTAAAAAAACATCTAATGTCTTGGTGAACTTTTTCTACATTATGCCTTCGAGTTATTTCCTGATCACTGACAATATTTGAAAACCAGGGGCCGGTTAACCATCATTAAAGTTAACAATATAGTTAAGTACGAATATCAACCAACCAGAATCGCCTATTCAAGATTTAACTACTTTTTAACCACAAAATAGTAGTTAAAAAGTCTAGTTAAAAGTTTTACACAACTGGTCCCAAGGGCTATATGCTTGTTGCGGTGATTTTTGAAAAGTAAAAATGTTTTAGAAATAATTTTATTCTTCATTGATCTCCGATAATGGATCGGGGAAATCGGCTATATGAATTACAATTTTATTTTATGGGAACTAGGTTGTAAGATTTTAGGGTAAAAATTCAACCCAACTGCTAAAAATTATTAAACGCCATGCAAAATCTGGCGCTATAATATGTTCCACGAAAAAAACCCGACTAAAAAGTAAAAAAAATTAAAACACCACGGAGATAGCTTATGAAAAATTTGCATTTACGTCAATGCTTCGACTTTCAAATTATGAAAGCACTCGTTCTAGTGAATTATCTATATAATCTTCAATGTATTTTACTGATAACAAGATGTTTAATTTATTTCGAAAGAGAATGTAATTATCTCAATGCTGCAAACATCAAAACAATATGATTGCTTGAATTGACCCTTGAAAATGAGACAAACAACAAATGTAGTAATTAACACAACACTATAATATCCCAAAATGAACTAGTTACGTAATAATTAAAACACGAAAAGGAGCGTTTTATCATAGTTGAAACGCGAGGCGCAGCCCAAACGTTTTAGAAGTGATAAAAGGCGAGTTCGAGTTGTTTTGAATGACTTGAAAAATGCTGCTATAGAAATTCTGATACAGTATGAAATGTTATATAGAGAATACTGAACGTGAAAAATTAGATAATTTTTTATCCTAATCTGCATTATCAGGCATAAAAGCTAAGCAGCGATTTGACAATTTGGATTATGCATATTAACGGATGTTTGAAGCTCAAAATAAAAATCATATTTGCATATTCTCGTAGAACCAAACTGACTTTTTTTTAATCAAAATTTAATAACTATGTATCTAACAATTATATACTGTGTGATATTTGTCTTGAAGTATTTCCAAGATATAAGGAAGTGCTTTTGAATTCTGGCTTATCATGGGACCGGCTGGAGAACTCCTTTTATAGCTAAACCGTGAATAAGCTTAAGATAGAAGTCAAAACCAGTTATTCACTAAGAACGAAACCTAAAATTTTTTAACTGAATGCAATGATTATTTAGCTAACTCAAGATTTAGTGCATGATATTTGATTAGAAATATTTAGAGGATCAGGGAGTGGTTTAGAAAATTGACTGTTGAAACACAATACAATTTTGACGGCTTTCGAAGAACCGGCCCCAGGTTTTCTTACATCACAATTCATTACCAATGCGACGCTGACTCCATTTTTTGCCCACGATCATCAATGACTAATATCGCCAACAAATTTTAAAAAAACTATAGACTTGAAGTTAAACTGAGTTTTGCATGAGTAAACTTTATAACTGAATCAGAATGACAGAGAAGTTCTTAGTTAATTCTCCATGAACCATCTGTCTGATAATTATGTTTTTCAATCTATAGATGTTTTAGTGCCAGACTGATTTTAATGCATAGTCAATCTGCGCAACAAAACGGAACTACTGAAAGTAATCAATACTATAAATATTATTATTTTAAACTGACAATGGGTAGTTCTCCTCAAGCCTGATGAGCAAACTACGAGAGGGGGGGGGGGTGAATAGAGGTATAAAAATCCGATAATCCGCACGAATTTTTTTCAAATCCGTGAATCGGAAATGTTTTTTTGTCAAAATTCGCATACGTTTCCACTGACCACAGTAGCAAGACAGGGCAACCAAGCAGCCATCGTCATGAGCCAATATCCACTAATTGACTGCTAAATCCGCAATCCGTCACTTTTTCAGGATCCGAGAATCCAGAACAAAATATTGACCAAACCGCAATCCGAACAAGTTTTTAAAGTCAAATCCGCTGATCCGCAAACCTATTCACCCCACTCCCCTTAGAGGGTATATGACCCGTTAGCAGGCAGCTGTCACAACGAGAAATCTAAACTGGAACTGAAAACTTAAAGCGGATTAGGAAAAAGTGAATTGAACTTAGAACTAGTGGCGTAGACAAATTTATTGGCGATTGTTTCCATGTTGAGCAAGTATAGTTATTCCGTATTCGTATATTTGAAAAATCAAAGCAATCTCAAAGCTCTCTAATGTTTTCAAACTGTAAACGCACTAGTAGTTCAATCTAAAGCTCTCTAATATATATTACGTTAACGGCGAACCGCTAACTGCTAACGGCAAACTTTGAATCTCATTAGATTGTAATGTCAACAGTTTTGTAGAGCGAAGTTGTGAAATCACGCTTCAGTTCATTACATAGGTTCCTGTAACATCGAACAACTGACATAGTTGACTTTAAAATGCGAATTAAACTTTGCCGTTTGCCGTCAGCGGTTCGCCGTAATTAGAGATTTTTAATCTAAAACTCTCTAACGTCAATCTAAAACTCTCTATTATCGCCGTACTCTGCACAATGTTTATCAAATCCAAATCAAATCGATTCTCGAAAGCTCTTAAAAACAGTAAGAAGCGATATTGCTCCACAAAAAAACATGCGTAATTATTACAGAAGCACTTTTCAGTTGTCTATACGTTCAATAATTCAAACATTTTTTGCGTCAATATGGAATTATGATTAAAATATAGGGATACAATCTCGATTTGATTACATTTTGTGTGCATATTAAAAAAGAAACGTTGGATGTACCAGTACAGTTTTCAAACTGCAGTTTCATTTATAATATTATACATGAAACATTTCTCAATTCTGATTGGTTAAGAGCAGTCCAATTTTTAGGAAATACGGTGCAAAAAAAGAAATTCAGTGCAATTATTCAAAAATTTCTCAAATTTGTTCAAAAACATTTCTAGCTGAAAAAAAAATCAGTTTACAAAATTATTTTTCGTGATGTCCTTTTCGCAAAGCAGTGTTCAGTTACCAAAGAGTTTATCCTTCACGTTGAATTTTTTGGTGTATATTATTAATAAGTAATAGTATGGTTTCGAGTGCAATTTGGAAAAACATGCAGTCGTGAGTTTTTTCCAATTTGCACTCGAAACCATACTATTACCTATACAATTTCAAAAGGACGCAATTTGTAATAAACTAAATTTTTATCAAGCTAAAAACAAACGTTCCATCATCAAGCTGGAAAGAGCACCATAAAATCAGAAAAACTGCAAAGTTTTATCACAAAACGTTTGCAAAATTCCTTTTCTCAAAAAGGGTGTCAAGATTCAGCCCAATACAAAATTCGTAAGCTTCGCACTTTATAATATTTTGCCTCTAAATTTTGCAATTTTACTAATCTTATGATGCTCTTTTTAGCTGTGATAAACTTTTGTTTAGATCAAAATTTTGTTTATTATGCAATCAGTGCATTGCCAAAGAAAACTATGATTTGCAATTTTTTGTGTACATTCAAGAATCTAGAAACAAGAATCTCCAAGGAGATTTAGCTAACTATAGCGTGCAGGACTCACGATCTTTTTCATCTCAATGACCCTAATGAAATGCGAAAGACCAATAATTGCGCTGTTTATAGCAGTCTTTCGACTATAAGCGAAATTAAGTTTGCCATAAAAGCAAAGTTGTCCCATTAAATTGACCTAAATGTCGCAGTACTGATTGACGAATTAATATAACAACTATTTTCATACTATACGCATTACTTTATAGAAAAGAAGCTTTTAAATGTCAAATGTTAAATTTACTAAGGGCGCATTTCAAGCTGAGCTCAGTTATAATTATACTGACTTTTTAAATCATCGCAAATGCATACTGAGTTACACGATAAAATCTTAATGAGTGATTTTGCAAACATTTTGTAAATCTACTTGCAGAGAACCTTGCAAATAAAAAAACAACAATACAAGCTAGATACTCGTTGATGTACCACATAAATGGTTTCAACCAATATAAATGATATACTTATCAAGCGCTTCAAGCCGATAAATTCTGTAAATACAACAGAAACGATAAGAGACAAATACCATCTGGAAAATGATTTGGATTTTAGTTGAAAGAAACAGAAAGTTCCAAATCTATTTTGTCAAAAATTTTGGGTGAACTGTATAACATGTTTAGGAAAACAAACTTTTGTTACGTTTTTATGGATTTATTGCATCATATAATGCCAGGGTCTACAGAAAACATTATTGAGGAATATTAAATACGTACTGTGTAGCGAGTTAAAAGAGAAGAGAATACCTGGTATATATTGTAACAAGAACTGGAATATTGATTTTCGTGCAAAAGTTGCAGATTATCCGTCTCTTCTTCAGCTTCGTATTTTCGAGTTCTGTAAACGCGCGAGGCTGTTTTCCGAACGAAATCAAAAACTTTGCTCATTTTTGCAGTCAAGTTCGTCTCTCCAGAGAGTAATATCAAATGAAAAGTGCAATGAGTGTCAGTGATGCTGAATAATTAAAAACACGGGATATTAATCACACACGGCGTGTCATTTCACTATATATTAATAAATCAATTGTTCGCTTGCATAATAGACACACTATTTTGACAAAAAAAGGTCTGCAAGGGTTGAATGCGATTGATAACACACGCAAATGAAAATTAATGTCAATAGTGCAGAGTACATTGAACTGTTAAAACTGAACTTGTAGCTACGTTGGCCATACACGCAACGGAATATGACTCAATATCGCTTTATAATTAAGCAACTCTCAAATAGTTCTTACAAATGATGCAAACCTACAGCGCAGTTTAAGTTTATAACTTTCGGTATATTCAAATTTATTTAGAGCAAGCTGGCTGCACGCTCCAGAGAGCAACAGGATCTGAAAAACAGAGAGTACTCGCGCGAACTTTGCTCGCAAACTTGCGCTTACGATTTGTCCAGTTAACAGGGAGATCAGCGCGGCAAAGCCAGCCTGTTCGCAGGCTGATTTAGCTTTTTTCGAGTTTTGTCTTCAAATTTTTTCATGCTTTGCTTGAAAGTATCCATCGTTTTTCTCAAACAAATCGTGTTTAAACATGACGGCTGGTATGGTCAGAGTGCCAACTATTGTGCCACTTCGAGCTCCGTCAAACAGTCGTAAATGTATGATAGATTCTACTACTCCGATCGAAATATTGTCAGGTATGGATTATTATGGTAACGTAGTTTTATACAATAACACGAAGTGTTGAGATATACATTGTACATGAGGGTGTGCTAGACTAATTAGAAAGATACAAATCCAAACATTTTGTATGCAGTTGCCTTTTGTATTTCAATAAGACTGATCAGTATTTTGCATGTTTACTGCTGTCATGGCAACAGCAAGTATATTTTCACAAATTATTGGGAAATCAAAGAAAGACCCTTTTATTTTTTATGTTTAATTTTAGAAACTACTGGTGCATTGATCTATTATACTGTAAATGGATCGAAGCCGAATCCGTTTCAGAAAATTGGTGAAAAATTCACCTACAGATATTACAAACCTTTTGTACTTGGTCCTGGCAAGAGAGTAGTCAAAGCAATGGCTACTTCAAGGTCAGATACACAACGCTAAGGTTAACCTACTGAGATGTAATCTGCCTCAATGTTTCCTAATGGCTCTGCTAACAATCTAAACTTTTAGCGATGGAACAAGAGAAAGCTCTATTGTGACAAAAATGTTTCTTGTCGAAGAAGTCGTTCAACAATGCATAGAAGATGAGAAGCCAGCTGAAGATTTTCAAAGGAGACATGAAGTAATACTGAAAATTTTTGCTGAACTATACTTGTTTTTCAATGTTGAGACTAATTTTCTAGCATTCTCTTCAATACAGTATTCAGAAAATTTATCAAACTCTATGAAAAATTTAAAAATGGGCCAAAGTGGGCACCATGATCAGGATGGGGAGTTACAAAATGGCTGGGCATATCATAATCAAGACAAAAAACATGGTCAAAGAAAATTCAAAGGAGATAGGTAGAACAGTGTAATTATTAATAAATTTTTAGAGTTTGTGGCTCCAGAAATACCAAACGCTTCTGAGCTAAGTTGGAAAAGTTGAACGTTATAACTTTTAAAAAGAAATGAACCTTTTGTTTTTTAGATTTGGAAAACGTGACGAAGTTCGCTCGCCTGAGGTTTGGAACTTACCAATTTTCAAAATACGTTGAACTTTTCGTTTTACTTTACGGTACTTTCAAGTTTTGATAATCTTGGGCATCGTTTAGACGTCACATTTACGTCAAATTTGATATAAAACGTCTCCTCTCTCACGACTTTGAACTGTAAACAAAGTCCAACTAAGTATAGGAAACATTTTTAGCCATATTTATTGGTTTGGTACGGTAGACGTTGAATTTTCGAGAAACAATTTTTATCTTCAGCTCGACGAATAGCCGGTCCCCTTATTGCATATTCTGAATACAAGTACCAGAATGCTTTTCGGACGTGTAATGACGTAGCGAGTAAAAGGCTCTCAAAGCATCATGGTTTTTGCATTCAGAAAACCTAAAAAGAGGAACCGACGATTACATGCATCGAAATGCGGCATCTAGTCTGCGCTCAGTCTCAGACTCCCAAGGAAGTAGACCACTGAAGTAGACTTGCTGTACTTCCTTTGGGGGTTAGGAACTGCACGCAGGCTATGTGGCATCTAAACCAGGCCTATGTTGCAACGCTACTTGAATGCCCTTGCTGAAAGAATTGCACATTTTTTGACGCTTTGCAAGTTCAATTGATTGGTGCAATTAGTTGGGTAATAAATATTCGATCTTTTATTCCTTTTAGTATTTGAGTTTACTATTGGATGGCTCTCATCATAGCTCATTTCAAGATGGTAGTGAACCTCTGCGTGTAGAGCTTAGCAAGTAAATTACCCACTTAAATAAGCAAGTTTTCCTTGAAAAATTTCTTCACAATCGCACTTGCTCGTGTGTGTAAGGAGCAAGTTTCTTGACCGGCAAGATTCTTCTCCCAAAGTTAAATTTTAATTGATAATAAGTACTTTCGTTACTCGCCAGATGTATTTATTGTTTTGCTCCTCGGCCGTCGGATCCGTATTCAACCTATTGCAATGACTGTGGTTCACAGTTGCCCCAATCCTCTACCGCAAGACTGCCTGCCCCGCGCGCAGAAAAGGTACACGTTAACATTATACACTTTTTTAAATGTCTGTATCAAAGTCAGGGATTATACTTACTTGTTAATAGTATTTGAATATTCAAAGCGTCTATAATCAATATGTACAATCCCTGACCTTGACAAAGACTCTTCATTCTTTAGTAATGATACTACAAAGCTATCAAAACGAAAAGCATGAAATAGTGTTCACTATTGATTTCAATCTAGCTCGCACTGTGCAAGATTTGCCATTCCATGGTTCCTCTCAACACTTCCACGTGCGTAGTTTGCGAAGCCGCGATGTCACCCCAGCGGATTCCCCAGGGCTCACCTCATTTGGCGGTTAGATGAAATCCATCACCATTGCTGGACAGAGCATCATAAAATAAGTCAAACTGTTACGTTATACCGCGAAACGTTGTAAAATGCCTTTTCTCAAAACAGATATCAATTTCGGACCCGTAATATAAAAATATACACCTTTTGAGAACTTCGCACGTCCATGCTTTCCACACTTTGTGACATTTTCCAGCCAAATTTGGCAGCTTTACTAAATTTATGAAGCTCTTTCTAATTGTCATAATATTTTTGTCTAGATCAAAATTTCTCTATTATGCAATGAATCCTTTGTTATGAATTATTAGGATAAACTGGTTTGTGAAACATGCGATACTGTGAACCCGATGGATATGACAAAATGTATCGCTTGTGAAAGTCAATTGCCCCTAAAATCCAAGGTAACTTATACCCAGTATACCGGTGTATTTCATTTCGTGCACACCAGATCAAAGACAATAGGACTTTCACGCAGAGAAGAACAATATCTTATGACTTACGTTTACGATTGAAAGAGTGCAACGAAAGGGGAATGCTGTTTGGACACATATGTACTCTCATTTGTTTATTTCGTACCTTGATTTTAAAAGATAATCATTGTTTGATGTAGCAACGAGCTTCACGGGTGTCTGCACCACCGCTGCCCAAAGATAGCGAGGCGCTAATCACGTGTTCAAATTGCTGTCGAGTCAACAGCGGCGAAGCGCGTTTTTGTGATTGGTGCGGATCAAAAGTACGTTTTCTGAAAGTCCGCTTAGATTTCTACAATTCTTCCTTCTGTACCAGTTAGTTATATTGTATCTTCAATGTAATATTGTAGTTTTTATTGCATGTTTAGCCTGTTCCGTACACAAGTTATCTAACTTGTTCACGATGCAACGGCAGTAACCAACCGTACTCCAAGTATTGCTCATCGTGCGCTTGCCGTATAGACGCTCCACCGCGGGCTTCATCAAGGTGAGTAAAATAACAGAATTCTGTAGCCGAGCTCTTGCAACGGAAAAATCTAATCCAGGTTTCGTAAGTTCCGCAGAGTAGAGGATAAGGCTTACTGAAATCCACGTAATTCATTGTAATCTTTAATGTACTGTATGTTTACAGCAGAACAACAGATTCAGTCCTCGGGACTTTGGTTGAAAAAGGCAAAGTTTTAGAGGTTAGCATAATGAGGCTATCACTCGATGCAAAATTACAATTACAACAAGCGATATTATGATCGCGTTTTTAGAAATTAAGTTCCACATCATCTACCGAACTCACAACCTGGATTCCAATCGATGTACCTCGTTTTTCATGCGAGACCACGAACCAAGCGACTCAGACCTGCGGTTTGTTCTACCCTTCCGCTACTTCACTTAATAAGCAACAAAAGATGGCAAACGACGAGAAAGCTAGGATAGAACATTTACGAGATAGGAAGCCCACTGTGGGAGCTGTAAGTCCAGGAAGAGGTAAGCAGATTTTTAGCGATAGACAATTAGAGTGGCCGATCAAGAAGATCAGGATTCTACATTTTATAAAATATGTCTTCTCAAGCGAAAACTTCATACTTTTGAACTTTTTTTCTCAAACAGAAAGAAGAAAGACTTTGGTGAAGTTTCCAAACTACTTCTCCAAGTGTTTTCGTCTTATAATTATTTTAGGTTACTGGAGGCAGCAAATGGATCACATTTGTTCTCATTTAAGAGCGCATGCTCAGAACAACCCAGAGTTTCGAGCCATGATTGGGGAACCAAGGATTGGAAAAGTAAGAAACGTTTGAAGCGTAACTCTTTGTCCCAACGTGGAAGTTAAATCCATGTGTTTCGCGTAATGGTGAATCAAGCCAGAGTACTCATATCCTGCGAGGTCAGGGATTGTACTTTTACATACTCTACAATCATGTAGTAAACGAAATGGCATGTCACAGATACGAATTTGCATGTATTCTTATGTTTGATAATAGCTTGTTGCCACAACAGTACATGAGGATTTTGAGGGCGAGGAATTGACGTTAACGGTGACCTTCAATCGCCGTCAAACGGTAAAGACATGTAGATTAACTATGACAATATCATAAACCCGTGCAATAGAACAACAGGTTATTGTAACACGATACTCTGCGATTAACTATTTATCATTAATGCTATCTGCGGTGATTTTAAGAACTGCATATTATTGAAATTTAGGACAATGCAACGACAACCAAATCAAAACTTTATCTCCAAGGTAGGCAATGCAATTTTCTTCGTATATATTTTAAACTCCAAAATGAGCTACTGAGTACGTACTCAACACGTACTGAGTACCTACTACGTAGCCTAATATTTCAGCCTAGAAGATGAAGCTACATTGAATATATTTAGAGTCCCCCGGCTCTCCATTTGGAAAGAAACTGGATTTAGAGGCCAGTTCAATTGGCTCTGGTGAGCTTATTTTCAGATTGAGAAAATATTGTTTCAATCCAGAAAAAAAATTGTTTTTTTTCCATTGAAAGATGATTCGAGTAGGCGCAGCAAAATTAAGAAAAAACCAAAACGACAGATCAAAACGCAAATTTCGACGAAAGTATCCAAGAAATGTGAATTATCGGTATTTCAGCTGCACTTTTTTCCTTATTTTATTGTAACGTTTGTCCTCTGACATAAATTTAGAGTAACTTTTTGTTAATTCAAAACATTTGCTACAGACTGAAACACAATCGTTGTTTGATGAGCTTGGTAAATCTGGAGAAGGCAGCCCCGAAGAAATTGAACGACTTTTGAGCGAAGTAAGTCTTTGAATGACATTTAGAAAAACGTGTCCTTGTTATTCAGGCTTTAACGGACAATTTTGTCGCTAGCATGCTATATATATATCGCTAATAAACAATATATATATATATAATTCCATTGACCTTCGTGAAGTTGTGTATTGAACATCACCCTATCTTCTGTCCTAGGATGCTGACGTCAACGCAAAGAATAGCGATGGTTTGCCGGCTTTAACCATGGCTGTGTTGTATAACCATGTTGATTGTATTCCACTGCTAGTTAACGCAGGAGCTGAAGTCAGTTATCAGTCAGAAAGGTACTAAACAACATCTACAAACGTGGAGAAAAAAGATAATTGTCCTTTTAGCAATGTACCATAATAATAAAGATGGCGGCTGGTCGATTTTACCAGAGTCCTTCGCAGTTCTAAATTGTTTTTAGTGACAGTCGATGAATTTTACGGGAAGGGCAACAACCTACAGCTGAATATATTTTTGCTTGACGAAGTTGCTGACTTCAAGGCGAAGTCTTCTAGCTTTTTTATTATATATAAAGAATATTTAAGCGAAGGATTATGGTAGCAATAACAAGTATTTTTCTTTTCTCCGACAGTAAAGGTAACACAGCTCTACACGAAGCTGTTTTACTCGGATCCAATGCACGACAATGCATCGATATTCTTTTAGGGTAAGAAACGTTTTGTCGTGCATATGCACAAGTTTCGTTCAGTGGTGCAAGATTTCAAGTAAAGCACCTTGGCCATTTATAGTTTTATATAATTAGATAGATAAAAAAGTTTTCTTTTCGCTCTGTAGATGTGGAGCGGATACAAAGTTGAAGAACAAAGCTGGAGAAACAGCATACGATTTAGCTGTGAAATCAGGGAACGAAAGCATCATTGAAATATTTACTAAAAATCTAGGACAAGAATTACTACAGAAATTAACAAAGATAAAAACTGCTTCGTAGATATTAGAAACTTTAAAAAAAATAATTAAAAAAAAATCATCACAAAATATCAAAATAATTAGCTTGCTCTCGATTCCGTTCAAACGTAACATGATTAAAACAAAGAATTTGAACACATTCATACATGATTAATTTACGGTTGACCAGAGTTTTTTTTGAAAACAATTACTGCAATCTAAACTATACGCCTTCAAAACCTTTCTGGCTAAAAAGTTTCCGTGGCAAAACATCCGAAACGCCTCTAGCAATTTCCCGGTTTTGCAGAAGTATTTAAAGTTAATGCTTGTCGGAACATTTTAAGGCCTGCTTCAAACGTCGCACTACTGCCGTATCGAATGCATTGAAAACAATCGATAATGAGGAGTTTCAGCTGATTATCTTTTGTTTTTAATGCTTCCGACACGGCAGTGACGCGACATTTGAAACGGGCCTGAAGGCGGATTTCCATTCAGTGCAAAATGTCGCGCGATCGGGATTTTACGATCGCTTTCTTTTGAAATGTGCGCTGTGAACCAGATCCAATGATATGCGTTCCGCTTGAGAGCTGACAATTCAAAGAAAGGATCGCAAAATGTCGACCGCTCGACATTTTGCACCGAATAGAAATCCGCCTCAATAATTTATGTAAGACGGTTTACCCAAAATTTAAGGTTAATTATCGCTCGGCATAATACTTCAACATTAACTGGCCACTCAAAGGCCGAAATAAAAGTTTTTTGACGAGATTTTTTAAACATCATACCTTACAAAATAATGACCATGACAAGTGCTTTCCTCAGAACTCAGTAATTGAAAGTCAGCTTCATAACAATTCAGTAGGACGTACGATGTAGCGGTATGGCAAGCATTTTCGTTTTCGTTTAAAAAATTTTGTTCTCTGTATGTACGAGCAATTTGAACGAATCTCGCCTCAACTCATTGTATATAAGCGAGCGATTACCATCCGGGGCGGATGTACGAAGTCCGTTTAGCTTATACGGTTGATAAGTCAGTATACAAAAACACTCCTACACATCTTCGAAAACTTTCAAAGCAAGTCTTACGCAATAAAACTATGAGTGAATACATAATTATCGTATTAAATTTCGTTGTTCAAGGAACACATAAATAGGATTTCTATTCTGAATTTATCCACCGTTGAAGCTAAATGCGCTTCGTAAAACCAGTTCTATACAAAACCTACCCATCGGCTATCAGTAACGCAATTAGAAATGCAAAATTGCAATCAATTGTCGATGACAGGCAATACATGTTGTTTCTCATTCAACATGAGTAGCTACTACAGATACAACGAACATGGAATAAATAATTCCTGCAATTGATTGAGAAAAATATAGCAATGTACACGCAACACCCTTTTCCCCACGCCCCAGGTAAGAATGGTCGCGGCCGTGACTATAGCCTAATTGACCATACTGAAAAAGATGGCGGATGTACATTTTACTAGAATGCTTTGCGGTCAGAAATCGTTTAAAGAGGTGAATTGACGTCTTCTAAAAGTCAGACATTCGGCAGGAGATTATTTTTTTCGTTGTTTTGAAACTTCACATCATAAGGTGTCTTCTTGACATATCTTTTGAGCAATTTACGTTTGATACACGCAATGCATTCTGGTAAAATGTACATACCGCCATCTTTTTTGTTATGGTCAATTTCCATGCATTGTACGTAATTCATCGATATCTTCGGATACATTATCGGTGATTAATGCAGAAGAAAATTATTTCTACTGGAAAAATTAACGATGGCCAACAATGGAGTCCGCAAGGCATCACATATGAAATCCAAACTATAGCAATATTAAAAGCCAGATTTTCATATGGTCACAATTGTCGTAAATATACTACTTTTTCCGCAAAATTTGACAGCCTTTCCGCTGGTGAAGATGAAAATTTCTGCATGAAAAGATATATTGCAATTCTTATTGAATATATTTGAATATATATATGTACAATCCCTGACCTTGATACAGGCATTTCAAAAAACAATTTGGAGTAGCTGTTAGTAGATAATATTTACAATTTCCACCAAGTTTACTGTGCAGAGAAAATATAACTTTGTACAGTGGACCATATGGAAACAAGGCTTTGTTAACAATGTTGCATGAATGTACGATATTTCTTTGTAGCAGTAATTAGAAAGGATGCTGTGTGCTAGACTGCATGCTAACAGTTTGAACCATCATCAACATCTATTACAAATTGACACTAGAACGTTTGTTTTGATTTTTACCGGCCCAACACAGATCACTTCTGTCTTGATAATTGGCTGAAAATCTGGAAAAAACACAAAGTTGTAAACACTGGGAATAATGTGAGTTCAAGATATGGTTTAGAGACATCACAAAATCCTATGTTCTATCATTTTTGTTCACGGTTATGATGAAGACAATAAATTCATTGACAATCAGTAAGTTTAATGAGTTTGATGACAGCAAGAATGCACACAAATTGTTCCCAAATATCCCATGGAATAACTTCAATCAAAATTCCAGACAATCTCCTTCCATTCTCTATTATCCCATGAAGTACAGAGTTTTACTCAAAGATACACTCACCAAGAAGATAAAAGGGGGAAATATTTATGTTTCATTTTTCAAACCAAGCTCTTCTTTCACTTGGTTCAAAGTCGCTTCAATGAAGTTTCGTCTAATAAGAAAAGCATCAATTTATCAAAGCATTACACAAATAAGTTGAGTTAAAAAGTAATGATATTTCCCAAGCAAAACTATTAGTACTAAAACTGCACAAACAGTTAGTGATGCACCGATATGGAAATTCACCGATATTCCGATAACCGATATTACAAGGCCGATATTTTGCCGATACC
>JAOBYK010319915.1:0-18526 GCA_025434845.1 Phenganax subtilis | reverse complement strand
ATTTTCGAGTTTTGATTAAGTATGATAGGTAGAATAAAAGTTGGAGGATATCCATCACGATTACGGGAAGGATCTCTCCAAATACCTTGATTCATGCTTGGATGTTTAAACGTAAATAGAAAACTCGTCTTTTTTTGTTCTATCTCACTTTTTAACTCGTGTTTTACATTATTTATTTTATTAAGGTTAGTTAAGGAAAAGTTTTTGTTTGTTTCCATCAAGGTTTTATTAGAAGTAATATCGGATTTATTTTGAACTGATAGTTTTCGATTATTTGTCATATATTTTTCATTAGCAGCAATTTCTGTTTGATTTATTATTATATCGTTTAAGTTATTTAAAGTTCTAGCCCTATTCGTGACAATTTGAGACTCGGAAAGGGTTGAGTTTTTTTCTAATTTCTCTACATCTTTTTAAATATTTTCTATATTTTTTAAGGCTTTGCCACTTGCGCTTTTATCGGATTCTTTTTCATATCCAAAATACATCGCCATTTTATTAAAGAAAAATTATAAAATATATTTTGAAACGAGTATTCCTATTATTAACATAAAAGTTCCTGTGTATATTATTTCGTGATTTTCTAATGCTTTGCCACTTGTGCTTTTATTATTATTTTTAAGGGAGCTTTGCTCCAGCAAAGCGTTAAGTTCTTGTTCTGGAACTTTTTTTGAAATGGAGCTTTGCTCCCGTCCCGCGCTTTTTATTTAAATGGACCTTTGCTCCGTCCTGTGCTTTTTTTTGAAATGGAGCTTTGCTCCCGTCCCGCTCTTTTTTTAGGAACCTTTTCAAACACTTTTTCAGGAACCTCTTTAGGTTTCATGTAATTTAAACTACTATTCTACTATTCTTACCAAATCTCATTTCTTTCGTAGCTATGGTTAAAACATTATTAAAACCTAGAATAGGTTTTTCTAAAATGATCATTTTGGAAGGAACTAAAATAATACCCGGACTTGTTGCCAGATTTAATACTACATTCGTACTAGAAATTGCTTTTCCATTATTAGAAATAACTATCGTTGTATCGTTTTGTGTTATAGTAGCTTCTACTAATTTTCTAAAAACGCTTTGAGTTTGTAACGATTTTGCTCCTTGATTTACGATAGACCATCTCGTATTGGTTTGAGCTCCTAAAACACAATAAACATAATTTTCTATCGATTCTTGAAATAATAATTGTCCTTGAGTAGCTATACCATTTGAATTATAAGCTATAAAACTAGCCCAATCGTGATCAGAAATTTCTTTTGCACCTTTTAATGTATAATAAAATCCATCTCAATTGTTTTTGGTAGAGTCTACTTTAATGTATAGAATGGGAAGATATCTTTTATTTTTTTTTAGATCGTATTTTTTTAAAAGTTCAGGATATTTCATAAATGTTCTCGTTTGATAATAAAAATGAAATCTAACTAAGGATCTAATAATAGGATGAGCTTCTAAATCTTTTAAAGTTTCTAAACTAAGACCACATATAAAACTTGCCACGTACATTCCACATAACATGGAAAAATAAGGCTCTTCTATATAATTAAAATATCTTCCTATATCTCTTAAATCTTGACTCATTTTTATACTATCGGACCATCTTGTTTTTATGGGAGGTAATTTAGCAAGAAAAAATCTTTACCACTCACATCTAGTTCTTCTAGTTTTATGGGTCTTTGAAATTTTGTGTCCTTAATAGGATGTCTTCTCCAGCTTTGTCTATTTGGATTTTTTGGATAAATCAAGTGAGAAAATTCCGGGATCTCACCTCCAACGAACCATATATTTGGCCAAATATTTATACCTAGAGATTTTTGCCATTCTTTATTATTTTTAAAATGAGGAGTATTTATTTCATATCAATAATTGGATTCTTTATAAGGTTTATAATATATTTCATCTTTTAATTTTAAAGGATTTTTTTCTACACTTAATTCAAAACTATAACGTGATATATCAGCATGTGGGTATTTTTTTTTAAATCTTTTCTTGGCTTCACATTTATACCATGTTTTGATTAATTTCATAGCTTTTTCATACTCTTTCCCATAATATTTTTTAAACATAGGAAAAAGCTGAAGAAATAATCTGTCTGTTTTTACTTCCATTTTATCTAAAATTTTTTTCTTTTAAATTAAATGAACAAACCATTATGTGCGAGCAAAGCTCGTTTAACCGTGTTTATCGAAAATAACGCTAAAGAAATATTTCTAGATAGAAATATAAAAATAAATCAATTATTTGTAAAGACAGTTAATATTTTTTAGGACTTTAAAAATATCAAGGATAAATATAAGAATGTCAAGGTAGGAAGTAAAGATATAGTTTTAGATGAAGGTTATTTTACTTTTAATGATATTAAAGAAAAATTAAAATCAAAAGGACTTCGTTTTTCCACCACGCAAGATCATTATGTTCAAATTTTTCACGAAACAGAAACCTTATCTTTGTTTAATTTTGCAACATTACTCAGTTTTTCTTTTAATAATAATTGCTAATACCTGGACAAAAAGTGAATCTCCATCTTATATAAATCTTGGTTTAAAATATGTTACGATACATTGTGATATCGTAGACACCACTAAAAAATTTGATACAGAAGGAAAATTAAGATCTTCTATAGTTACTTTACCTATTACTACAGAACAAGCTCTTTCTGGATCCGTAACACGATGTAATGACATAGAAAGTTCTTTACAAGTAAAAGAAGGAATTTATAATAAGCTTGTTTTTTCGATGAGTTCAAATGAGGCTGAAGGCCGCAAAGCGTTTAACGAAGCCTTAGGTTCAGTATTAATGGAAATTTCTCTTAATTAAATAAATGAACAAGCTGAAACGCACAGCGCTGAAGGGAGCTTTGCTCCCGCTCGCGGCTCTGTCAGCTTTCAAAAACGAACAGCAACTTGGAAATCTTTATTACGATCCTAAATCTGGTTATACAGGTGTTGAATCTTATTATAGAAAAGCTTTAGAAGATGGGCTCCTCATTACTAGAAAACAAATAAGAGCTTGGTTAGAAACGCAAGATACTTATACGAGATATAAAAAAATTACAAAGAAATATAATACACAATAAACGTTTGTGAAAAACTAGGTGAGCAGTTACAATTAGACCTCGTGGATATGAGTAAACTTAGATATGAAAATAATTCTTATAATTGGATGTTAACTGGTGTGGAAATATTTTCTAGATACGCATTTGCGATTCCTGTATGTAAATAAGATACTCAAAACATGAGCACAGCAGTAGAAAAATTATTAAGTGAATTTAAAACTTGATTCGAGAATGCAGTGCCCACAGGCTTACCTGATAAAATTCAATTTGATAAGGGAAAAGAATTCTACAACGTAGGGGTTAAAACTCTACTAGAAAATAATAACCTAGTTTATTTTTCTGCAAACGCAGAAAGACAAGCTGCTATCGTGGAACGCTTCAACAGAACTTTAAAAACGATGATGTGGAAATATTTCTATTCTAACGGTACCTATAATTGGATACACTTCTTAAGTGGTTTTGTTTATAATTATAATCATACAAAACATAGTACTATTCTGATGAAACCCCCAGATGTTAATAAAAATAATGTTAACCTGGTTTGGTTAACTTTGTATGGACATTGGACAGGACAATATCCATTACCAAAATATAAGATTGGAGAAAAAATAAGAGTAAGCAAGTACAAAAATTTTTTTTGAAAAAGGATATGAAGCTAATTTTGCAGAAGAAATATTTGAAATTTATAAGATTTTTAGAAACAACCCTACCATGTATGAAATTATGGATATTACGAATAATGAACCTATCTTAGGAAAGTTCTACGAGCAAGAACTTTCTCCAGTAGATAAAAAAGAAAGCGGAGCATTTTATAGAGTCGAAAAAGTGTTAAAAACTCGGGGAAATACTTGTTCTAAAACAGAGGATTTTTATAGATTTTCTCATGCGATTTTCATTGCGAATTCTGTCTCTATTCCACTCTATGACATTTTATTTGAAGGCCTCGTGAAATTATCTTTCGATTGATGTGTTTTGTTTCTTTTAAAACGGGCTATTTTTCCATTAAAGGGTACCCTTTACATCATCATATTTACTCTAGTCGCGCGCAATGGAAGTACATAAAATACAATCAAAACTACAAGAAAACTAGCAAAAATCACGAAAAACTACATCTGCCATTTTTAGCTTACCTCATAGCAATTCTTTTGGTGTAATTTTCATGAAAAATGGTCAAACAAAACGTCTTTTATTTATATTTTTACGATCGGTAACATTCTGTTTATGTTGCGGTATTTAGGTATGCAATAATGGCAAAACCCTGGAAGTGAGCGATGGTTTTACCCCTAGCCAACAAAATACCACCATTTTGATGAAAATTTTAGCGGGAAGCGATTCCCGTGGTTATTTTTTGTATAGGGGCACCCGGTTCTGAGATATGAGGCTCCGAAGTGCGTACGGAAATTGCCGGTCGCACGTGAAAATTGAATAAATTCGTATGACACATAAAAATGCTCATAAAAGTTGTTCTATTCAACGGATTTTCTTCACATTTTCACTGTGGATAATAAACAAACCTGGCTTCATTCTTAGCTAAAGAGAAAGAATATAGATAGCCGACAAACGAAGTGTTTTCAGGTAATACTATCGTAATGGACACTTCTGGTATGTAATTTGAGAACTTTTTTTGTGAAATATGATACTTCCGTTGTTGTTTGCCGCTATTACTATCACTATGTTTAGTGTATAAAAATGAAAATAGCGTTGCTTTGTAGAGTTTTTTATGGCGATTTTAGTGGTACCAGTTTCATAGCTATCTGGAGCGAACAACAGGAGCTATTTAACATTGAAAGTCATCGTACGAATTCGAACGATATTTAGTTGCGCGGTCGCCAAGGGTTATGATAATAAACATAATTCTTGGGTGAAGAAAAGTGACATAAAAAACTTTAAAAATATTAATAAATAAAATGGATGCAGAATTTAAAGACTATGACTTGATGCTAAGGAAAATGAAAATATAGAAATGAATACTATAGACCAAGAAAATGAGAAAAATAAAGATAATACTTTTGAAGACTCTTTGCTAGAAAATGATAATGATGAATATGAATCAGAAATAGATGCTACAGATCCTACTCCCGATCTAGATTGGGATAACACTTATGATGAAACCAACCTCCCTGGTATTCAAAAAGACTTAACTGATTTTAAAAGAGCTGAAACCTTGGATAAAAAACTTTTTAAAAGACTTTCTAAATCATAATGTTAATAAAAAAGATGGTCCAGCTTCTAACGAGCTCATAGAAAATTTTAAAGTAAGAATAAGTCAAAAAACAGGAGATGTCCTAGCAGGAGAATTCAAAGAACAAAAAATCATCATTCTAGAAAATAAAGAATTTTCTTACTCTAAAGGTAAAAAATACCAAAAAGCTGTAGAAGAGTTTATAAAATTATCAAGAAAAGCAAGAGCTGAACATCAAAAAACAGCTTATTCACAAATGGAAGAGAATGTAGAAATGGATGGCTTAAGTAGTGAAAGCATAGAAAACATCTCAAGTCAGGTAAGTACAGCCTCAGTAGAAAGACTAGAAACAGAAATAGATAAGTTAAAGGAACATTATACTCTAATGTGTCTCTATTAACTATGCAAGAACTAAGGGAACTTAATGGAGCATTAAACCTACCTGAATCTCAAATAACTGGAGAAAAATTAGAAAATTTAAGAATCGAAATTGATAGATGAAGATTAAAAAAACTCCAAGAAGCTGATTCAGAACAAGAAGCAATGTATGAAAAAATAGAAAAAATATTAAGACTCATCGCTGATAAGTTAAGATTAGAAAAGAACCTTAGAACGATAGAACCTGAAACGATGGAGATTGTAGAAGAAGAAACCGAGATAATTGATCTAAATCGTTTCGAAAAATTTAAAAAATGGGCTAAAGAAAACGTAATAGGTCTTCGTGCAGTTGCCATATCTATTGCAGGAATTATCACCACGGTGGTGATAGTTGGAAGATCTGCGGCGATAAAAGGAGCTCAAGCCACGAGTAAATTTGCAAAAGCTGTAGCAAAAATAGGAAGAGAATTAGGTCCTATTGCTAGTAGCATTTTTAACGTACTTAGGTCTATTTTAAAATGGGGAGCAAAAGGTGTAAGTTTTTTAGCACAAAATTTGTTGATATTAGTATTATTTTTAACTTGGTTTGTTTATGACTATGCAAAGCGCCAAAAACGCAAAGCAGCGTAGCCTTATTTATAAAAATAAAAGATATGTTTTTAAGATCTAATTTTTTTATATATAATAAATGAGTACTATTTCTGAACTTAAACCTGATTTTAGAAAACTTAAAATGAGTGATATAAAAGGACAAAGAAGTAAACATCATATTACGTTTAATCCTAATAAAGCGAATCGAGAGGAAAAAATTTATATCGATATTCCAAGACTTAATAAAGAAGATTGTTTGGTTCCAAAGTCTTTAAATCTGAAATTCGACTTCAAGAATGCAAATACAAAATCTTGGTTTTAAAATTAGGCAAAGCATTGATGGATAAATTTACCGTAAGTGTTGGGGGAGAAATTTTATTCGATAATACAGGGAATAGTACTTATGAAATATATAAAGATCTTTAATTACCCGAAAGAACTCGAGAAGAAATGTGTGATTTTGGAATTGCTAACGCAAATACGAGAAAAATTATTTCCAAGTCCGCTGATGGAGCTAAAACTGGAACTACACAAAAAGTTTCAGATGCCATGGTAGCCGGGGTTTTAAACACAAAACAAAAAATAAAACTTTGTAAATTTTAGGAGATCACGGATTATTTTCTCCTAGTTCTTTACAAAATAACTTACAATATAGAATTACTTTACTTAAAGCACAAAAAATCATGAAAGCCCAATCTGGAGAATCCGAAGAAGGATATTCTTTAGAAAATATAGAATTAGAGTACGGAAAAATTCAAAACAAATATCTAGCTCAAGAAAGTATTATGGGATATAAAACCGAAAAAAGTTTGTCTTTCGAACATGTTACACTATTAAAAACGGTAGAGTGGGATAAGGATTCTACTTTAGTGAATGAGACCTTGAACTTGCCTAGAAAAAGTATGGCTGCGATCGTGATGTTATTTAGAAATAAAAATACTACTGATTCAGAAAAATACGTCTACCCTAATATAGAATCTATTAAAATTACCATCAAAGTGTGTCTAATAGTGTGTATGGTCAAGGTATCAAAAAAGAAGATCTCTACAATGAGGCAAAAAGACTTTTTGAACACAAAAGTGAATTAGAGTATAAACCTAGTAGCAAGAGCATAAGGAAGTTTTTTAAAGATAAGTTTGCATTAGTGGTGGACGTAAGAACCACCGAGGATAAACTCGTCGTAGGAGCTGGAAAATGACTACTTAATACTCAAAATGGAGTTTTGTTAGAAATTACAAAGTAAGCTACAACAGCTAATATAATGTGTCATATATTCGTAGTAAGTGATGGACTGGTAAGCTTTAATAATAGAACTTTAGAAAATGTTCATTACTAAGTTCTTAAAAAAGTTTTTAAATAAATGGGAAACTGTATAACAAGCACAAATAGAATAGAACGCTTAATTCTAGGTCCAAATAATCCTGGAGAAATATTAAAAGAAATAAAAATTAATAAAACTTGTGGATGTACGAGTAGATTTGGAAGAAATGGAACAAAACTCTGGTTAAATAGTCATTTTGATTATAATAATACTATTATAGACGATGTAAAAACCATAAAAGCTTAAAATGTGTAATTTAAAAAGCAATAAAAAAATTACACATTTTTTACTCTCCTGTTACTTCGAATTCATAAGGATATCTTAATGATATTTCCAACTTTGCGTATTTCATGTTTTTTAATTCTTGTAAAATAATACTTTTTTCTTCTCTTGAGATATGTCCTAAGTAATCATAAAAAATAATATCCATGTCGTTTCTACTAGGATTATAAAATGTAACTAAACGAGATATATTTTCTCTATAAGGTTTTGCAATAGAAGTCAGCTGTTGCATAATCACTATAGTAGATATTCCATAATGTCTCGCAGAAAATCCTAGTTTTACGAGCTCTGAAGTACGTTTTGTCACAAAAGAACTCGCAGCCACGTCGTTTTATTCCATTCGTAAGTAGAAAATATTAAAAAAATATAATCGAAATAACCAAAGTAGTTTTGTTCGAGCATATTTAAAAGGTAATAAGTTTATCCAGAATTAGTCATTCCTACAATAATCATTTTAAAAGGATCCGTGTGGGTTTCTAGTGTAATAATAAGGGAGCTCTGCTTTTTTGAATTCTTAGAAATCTCATCTAAAAATTTTTGGGTAGAGAGCTCGGCTCCTTTTGTTGTTGTTCCTGTTCTTTTTCTTGTGATTCTTCTACTTTGTTCTGACATTCTTCTTTATTAAGAGAAAAATCGTCCGATTTTTCCGACGTAGTGTTAACACTTACATTATTTACTACATGTTTTCCTACAATTAAAGTTCCTGAAAATAGTGCTATCAGAAGAATATAAGGCGTAATATATTCTAAAATAAATTTTACATCTTGACGCAAAGGTTCATTATCAGAAAATTCTCTTCCTAAAATAGTTCCATCTTCGATAAAATTTAAATGTTCAAGTAATTCTGAAAATTTTGCTATAGCAATATCCGAAAACATATCATTGGTCTTATTTAATTGTTTGTGTTGATACTTTGATAAATTTGTTCTAAAGTTTTTTCAGAAGCTTTCTTGATGTAAGCCCGTGTATAATAACTTCCCCCTGGTCGCTTTATTTCTTTTGCGGAAGATAATTTTAATAGCGTTTCACGAAGGGAGCTCGGCTCCCGCGAAGCGTTATTGATAGACTCATTGTTGCTCATTTATTTATAAGTAAAAAAAAGACATAAAAAGAGAGCTTTGCCCTTGCGAAGTGTTTAGCACCAGCTATTCTAGCCAATCATATCCTCTCATGAACACCCCACCTGCTAATTTAGTGCAAGCGTCGCTTTGCGCCACCTAGAAAAACAAGCGCAAAACGGGAGCAAAAGCCGACAAAGTCGGCACTACACGTCTCCCTTAGAGCAAGCAAGAGCATTAAAAGAAGATCTTAAGTAAAACTAAGTATAGTGCTTGAATTTTACTTGGCGTGTTTTTAAGTAAATTTTATGTAAAACTAAGTAGTGCTCGAATTTTAAGCGACGTATTCGCACGTAGTGCTTGGCGTGTTTTTAAGTAAATCTTAAGTAAAACTAAGTAGTGCTTGAATTTTAAGCGACGTAGTCGCACGTAGTGCTTGGAGTATTTTTAAGTAAATTTTAAGTAAAACTAAGTATATCTTAACGCTCTTAAATAACTTATGAGAAAAGTGCAATGCGTTGTACAAATCTCGTTTAATGTGTACAATAGTAAAGTATACTTTTGCGCTAAGGGCCGACATAGCGTTATTTTCTTGAAAATCACAAAGCGGGTGCAAAGCACCTTTAGCGTTTTTATTATTTACATCTCTTTTATTATATAATTTTTTTTATTATATATGTCTTTTTCTCGCGTACTCATGGCTTTTTTATTATTCTCCGAATAAGTTTTAAAATTAAAAATTGATTTTTTAACGTCTTATAAGCATCAAAACATGTGTTTTTAGGACCATTTTTTGTAATAGTAGCTTCTACTAATAAAAAAAGAAGGTAATGCAATCTAAAAAATGCTGAGTCTGCAAAAATGAAAATTGGAGGTTTTTGGGGTCAAAAAAACCCTAAAAACATGGCGCTAAAGTACATTTTACTATTGAAAAAAATCCTATTTTTTTGTAATAGTAGCGTATACTATTTTACTCTTTTACTAATTTAGCCTAGAAATTCTTTTTTTTTGTGTAATAGTAGCTTATACTGAAACCGAAGGTTGCAAGGCGCTAAAATAAAATGCTGAAAAAAAAAATGTTGAAGTAGCTAAAAAATCCAAGATGGCGGCAAAGTATAAGCTACTCATATACTATTGCAAAGTAACCCTCAAAACATGTATTTCTCGGACTATTTTTTGTAAAAGTAGCTTATACTAATTGAAAGGTGCTGATGCCAACACAAAAAATGCTGAGTCAGCAAAAAATGAAAATTGGGTGTTGTGGGGGGCAAAAAAATGGCGCTAAAGTATATTTTACTATTGAGAAAAGTCCAAAAAGTCGCTAAAGTGAGCTTTGCACACTACGAAGATGAATACTAAAATATTCTAATAGATGCTTGAATTTAAACTTCAGTAACGCACGGGGATAAGTTGGAGGGGAAATGTCATTGTGGCTCCCATGCCTAAACCTTGCAGCATGGATAGTTTCTTTGTTCCCAGTTCATTTCCCATGAAATTAAATTGCACGCTTTACCAGCATTTTAAACAGCATATACCACACCTGTAACTCCCAACATTAAGTGAAGCTCATCCAAGATAATGTTCTGTACAGCAATATTAAGAAGAGTAGGCCTTTCACGAGAATTTTCAGATTTTATGCAGCAATCACTAATGTCATCCAAAGTCTTTCAAATGTTGACTTCACAATAATAATTTTCAGGCTTTATCATATCAGGTCTGTTAGTTAAGGAAAACCACATGCATTAATAATTTATCATTTCGAAGGAGGCAGGAGGTAGCGTAGTAGATGGTTGCCAATAAATATGACTTTTTGTTAAAGCAGTCGCCTTCTGAAGTTAACATCGGTACACATGTTTCTGCTTGCCAGACTCTAAGCAAGACCATACCTCCTACGATTAGTATACATACTTCAACAACTTTAAAATCTTGCACAAAATGCAAGCGTAGTGATATGTTGCCCCCTTCATGCCTAGCAACAACAACAAAAAAACTAAGTGTACAAAAAAAAAGAAAGTTTGTTAACGAAATAGTAACGTACAAAACAATGCCTTGATGCGTTTCCTTAAAATACCTTGTAATCTAAACTGAGCAACATCTCTTCAGAAACAAGTTTCTCGTTAACATCCACAAAACCCATGTCGACAATCTTGTTCATATCATCAAATATTACTAAACAGGATTCCTTCCAAACATCATAAGATTCTATCCCTTTGATAACTCCAACGGTGTGATGGAATGATGAAAAAAAGTTTAAATGATTGCAGTATAACAACTAGATATCACAACAAGTCGCTTGATAATCCTAAAATTAATTAAACTGTTACCTTTAGAGGATGGTACAGCTTTCCTTTCATTCAAAATCAAGAATGAAATTATTATAAATTTTGAAATTCTGCTCATTTCTGATCCATCACCACTCAATTTGATTTTGTATTTTGCCGGTATATCTTTCCTATCAAGTACACACTTGTTTATCTGAAAAAAAAAATGGCAAAAAACTTTCTCAAATTCAATTTTCAGAGTCTAGGTTGCTGGTTCTTTCCTTTTTCTCAACAATAGATAAGTGATATTCTTAAAATGGGAAAAATTTCCTATGAATAGCACCCCACTGGCAGGTGAAACACAGTGGGCCATATTTATGCCAGACATGCAATAGCAGAACTATATGCAACACTACATCTATTGCAGAGACTATATAAAATTATTAGCACTAGGAATTGTCAAAACTTGCCAGGCCTGCTATGGGGGATAAAACTAAGGCAGTTCAGGTTTTCTAAAAAGCTAGGTTATTTTATGTACTTTAATTTATACTTACATGGTTCTTGATTTCTCTTCTTAGCAAATCTTTGAAATTAAATTGCGCTCCTTCAGCAACACCAGGTGTTTGTTCAATATGGGCCAGTTTATTAAGCTACTCTTACAATCTTGGATTAGATAGGACCTTGGCAATTGCTCTCCACCTGAGGTCATGCCTTCCTCATGATAGGCTGCCTTGCCTGTGCAAAACTGATCAACGTGAAACACGAAATTCTTGGTTTTATTGTGGTCCTTTTCAAAAACGTCTTTGAATTTGTTTTTAGATGCTATTGAGTTTTATGTTAAAGAGTGAGTTGACCCATACTTGTCAGAGAAAGTTTCAGATTCTATGGTTAAGCCAAAGTTTTTGCTAAACCACAAGCTCTTATCCACATTGACCTTAAGTTCAGCAAGTTTTCGATGTTGTCGCCTTACAACATATTGCAGCTCTTTTCTTGTGTTGTTTAAATGAAGTTGAACTCCAATCTTATCAAGATAACCCCTCAGCTCTTTATTTTGCTGCAACACCCTATCACATTCCTTCCGCTTACTGTCCAGGGGTATACCACTTGATTTACTGCTATTGTTTAAAATTCTTATTTCAGACTATAGTTTATAACATCTGGCTTCAGACTTTTATTTTCCTTTGACAGTAGCTCGACTTTCTCATTTGTTATCAGAACTTGATCATGAAGCTGAGTCACCTTGACAATTTTATTTTTTAATACCAAATATTCTTCCCTTCGATGCCCTTTAGTGCATGTGATTTGCTGTTTACTTCCCCACAGCTTCTTCTTAGGATACCGTTCATTCTTTCAGTCTCGTGCACCTGTATCCCATGTGATGATATAAAAAAAATTAAGGAATTCAACTAGCAAGTACTCTGCTGTCTGTCCATCCTTTCTGAGTAGATCATAAAATCGTCTCAAATTTTTGTGAATAATTCCGATTGTGAGGGCAGGCAAACTTGGTACAATGTGATATATGTAAAGAAAGGCCGGACGAACTTTCACTTTTGACACGAAACAGGCTGCTGATATAAAATTACGGCGGTCCAAATAAACACAAAGTTGGCAATAAGTGTACGTACTTAGAGGTATATATTTCGTTGAAAATTTACAATATTTAATTTCTATTGATTTGCTTGTGTCATATTGAGGGCACCAAATTTTGTGGGTGAAACAAAACTCTTAAAAATTTAAAACGTTTTTATCACTCCTGTATAAATTTAATAGCAATTTCGCCATGTTTGTTCACGAAGGATTAAGCATGCTAAGTGTTAATGCCTCAAACTTCTGGCCATGTACTCATTCGCAAATGCTTCGAATCAATATCGAAACAATGCATGACCTGTACCTGGTATATTTCTTAGGTCTTCACTAATTTAACTTGCCAGTAATGTATCCACTGATTGACATGTCAAAACGTATGCGGTTGGAATAAATATATTATACATCAAAAAGAGCTTGAATGAACCAATTAAGATCTGCATTACTTTTTGTCAAAACTGTCACCTTTTCTTATGTCCAAATTTTTGGATATTATTTCTTTCTAGATATTCCATTGTGCTGCAACAACATTTTCGACAAATGGCTAGGTCGGTTTTGGTTATTACCAAGATTCTTTCTGGATTTTATGCCATTTTAGTTTTGGTAGAAAACTATGCCATTGCTTATCAAGATTTTCCGTTTTGTGAAGAACGATGGAAAGTACTTGGAAAAGAAACGACAGATTTCCAGCAACGATGCCTTGAATATATAGCTAAGAAAGATTCCAACTGCGAAGCATTTATTTGGCGTGTAAGATGCCTTGCACATATAACTGCTCCCGACTTAAATCACATAACTGATCCCACTTCATCCAACTGCTCACGGTATTACAAGGTCGAGAAAGAGTATTTTAAGAGAAGAATTGCTAACCACAAGAACATGTGCCTTGGTGAAGGTAATTTACGGCTTTATCTGAACTTACAAGTTCTACAATAAAAAAATGAGGCTTGTGTTTGTACAGAAGAATTGTTCAGAAGCATATTGTTTTACTAATGTCGTGAGTGACAGTAACTGGGCGTTGGGAACATTGATAACGATGCCTTATTCTAAATGAACACTACCATGTTTTGTGGTCAATTTTCTAATCAAGACCTAGCTATCCGCGCAATCAAGGGCTGTATTTTCAACGTACCTGTAACACATTAAGAGCTACAAAAGAATATTTACCATCAATTTTTTCTGCAGTACAACAATCTATATAGTCTTCCAACTATAGTGTTTTGAATCATTAGTAGATCAGGGATTTTTTATTTCAGTCAAAATTGTATGGCGTGACATAGTGTATGTAGGGATGACAATGCTGAAATCACTGATGACATCATCAACCACATCAAGATGGTAGATGCTTGCTACTCCTATCTTTAAATAAACATGATATGATATAGTATTACACGAAGCCACATAGCTAAATATTTACACTTGTACTATTATACCAATATTTTGTTCCCATGTGTTACAATAATAGATTAACAAATTCAAAGTCTGCAAGTAAACAAAAAATGTGTCTTTATTGTACTGTGGCGCATAGGGGAGATGCTACAAGCTACATATATGGCTGCACTTTTACAATATGCGATAAAAGCAAATGTTAAAATCATTATTAACATAAAAATTAAAATATACAAGTTTCAAATTAAAAAAAGTTGCTGCAGATTGAAAGAAAAGGTTGCTACAAATCAAACATCAAAAACTTATACACACGTTGGTCAAGAAGAGCCTGGTACGCCGTGCAGCGGTGAGAGGACTAACATGTAGCAGCTATGCAAATTAGATCATTGAAGAGTGAAAGGCGAGACTGATATGAATGGAAAGGAAAATTGTGAAGAACTATAATTCTTCATTAAAGTGTAGTGGTATTGCCTTTGAAATATTTTTAAAGTAAACATGTTTTGCTTCGAGTTTGGAAGTTTACGTCAGTCTAACACCAACTCTGTTTTGGATATTTTCCATCGTTATTCCGACCACACTGTTGTTCATTCACTTGAGGAAGTCTTTCTCGAACTTATTTTTACTCTTGGCCGTAAGACTCGTTTAGATTTCTATGTAAGACTTCAACCACGAAAATTCCTCAAATTTTACACCTTTATGGATGTTTTCAATTTTGTACCTTTTAAGTATATGTGCAATTTTAAGAGTTATTTTACAATCACAGAAGCCATGAAAGTTTAGTGAACTGACCTCATCGAAACCTGATTTACATACTTGTAATGTCAGCGAAATAAATTCATTAAATATTCAAAATTCCATTTCAAAAAGAATGAATATAATATGTATATATACAAGAATATTAAATTGAGATGATGACATTATCCCTAAAGTGACATAAATATCAAGTGATAATATCACCAGTCACTTGATATGAAAGTAAAAAAAAAGATGTATACAATATAGAGATCACACACCTAAACAACATATTTACAAATAACTTTTGAAGTTGTTGGCCACAAAAAACTGAAGTATTTTGCTGCTTACATAAAAAAAAATCTTCAAAATAAATGTCCGAAATGACTGATTAAGATTACCTACGTCAACAAATGGATAAAAAGAACGAGTTGTTTACAGGGGAAAGCATTTGATTTAATGTTTCATTTGGAGCTAATCAATGATTCACAGGGCTTGGTAAAGAGCACGCCGACAATAAGCCATTTAGATAGGATGTTAAAATGATCTTACAATTCATCTCTCCATTGATTCCGTTATTTGGAATTTTAAATGGTGGACTCATCGGAAGGAAACATGGCATCAATAAATGATGACAATAAAAAGAAAATGTCAAGAATCACGCCAGGATCCATACCCAGAAACTCAGAGTTGAAAATGTTAATGTCGATATTCAAAGAATCAAAGAAAACCAAAAAACTAGTAATTAATAGCGTCGACCACGGATTAGATATTCCATTAAGCACTCTTATCATTCGAATGACTTCTTGTGGATAGGCCCATTACCTTTTTAAAATGCTCAAACAACAATACATGAATCATTTTGACTATATTTTTTTAGACTCCTGGACTTACCAGTAAAACAAAACTTATGAAGGTTGGTCTTATGGTAATGATAGGGATTTCATTGCTAAGAAATGTGATGAAGATGCGGGGGGGGATCTGTGCCACACATTTTTTTTCTACGACAATTTGGTCTGCGTATTTTAACTTAGCATCATCTTACCTGCCGATACAGTAATTGCAATTGTTGTTGTGTTAATTGTAATGCTTTTTCTTAATTAACACGAGTAAAAAGACCAGAGAATCACTTTTTAGGCTTAAAAAGGCAATAGAATAACTTTTTATTGCAGATGGGGCTTAAAAAAGAAATAAATTGCTTTTTTTACCATATCCACATTTTACCCAAAAAGGGTTAAACGCAGATGGGGCTTAAAAAAGGAAAAAAATCACTTTTTATAGCATATCCGCGTTTTACCTTTTCGGGTAAAACGCGGATGGGACTGAAAAAACATGTTTTGTGCAAACAACAGTACATTTGTCCGTCCGTTTGCATTTTTCATCCGTCTGTTATTTTCATGTGTTTGCACTCATCCGTCCTTCCCTATCGGCGTTTTACCCTAACCTGTTACACAATGAGGGTTTGTACCCTGTTACACAATAAGGGTACGTACCCAGTAACATGATGATGGTATGTTTAAGGAGCACATGAACTTTCATAATCTTAGTTGAATTTTTCATAAACATTGTTAACCTATAAATTCAAACGTTCATTAACTGTTTACTGCTCATTGCATCATGATCTTATTCAAAGAAAACAACTTCACAGCATTTTGTCAAGATATCTGGTTGAAATGACTTTTTCTAAACTGTATACATTTGCAAACAATGTTTTTGCAGATTAAATTTCTTAGTCGAAACTATGGGAAACTTTGTAAACTATTAAAAACCATATTAGTTTAATTTGGGCTGTTTCTCAAGAAGTTGACTTGATCAGTAAAGAGCAATGCTTTGATGCGAGTATGACCCTCCCAGCCAATGCCGTCACGATTGCCTTATGTTCAAGATTGAAGAAAAATTGTTATCATATGAATTGACCGCAACAGAAAGAGTAAACGGTAGATGCATCGTATGGCCATTATTTTTAACAGGCGTTGGGAGTTTTAAAAATAGAATTTCATGACAGTGTTGCTGATTATCTGAGAGATCTTAATCGCAACCCCAATCCTGCATTAGTGCATTCCTTAATGGATCTTCATCTCATCCTATTTAATAATGAGCCTGTTTCTGTTTTAAACTATCTTTTGTACTGGAAACAAGACAAAGGGTACTGTCAAACCGGTTTATGAACCGGTATACCACTTGAGAATATACAAGAGAGTCACTCATTAGGGCATTAGTTACATTGAATGACTGGACAATAAAGTGTTTGCACGGGAAGCCTGCTGCTTGCTCATCATCGAAGAATGGTTCTATTTGGTCTTGTGCTAGGAATGATGGTTCTAACTTTTTCTGCACTGAAGAAAATTGGTACTTATTTGAAAAGGCTATAGCTGCATGGAGATCTGTAGGAACGCGCCAGCCTCAATGTGATGGTAATCATAAACCAGCGTAAATGAGGGTCGTCAAAGATCTAACGGAACCTAGTTACGGAAAGCCCTTTTTTGTCTCCACAGAAAAACTAATCCTTGATCTTTCTGGATAAGGAAAGAAGTAATCAACCCAGTGAAACCCGAATTGTTGTCACGGGCTTCCTTGCTGTATCCGTAAAATCAAAAAAGAGAGAATAAACTAGAGTCGAAGATTATCCTGCCGTTTGGATAGACAGAAAGATTCATGTGTTTTCTTGGAGTTGTTTCCAAGCAACTAGGTGGATTCCTATTGTTCTGTGAGGTTTAGTATGATTCTGTGGTATTCGTATAATATTGCAGGTTGGAACCTTGGAGTGATATCTACTAACGATGTGACAAACTGTTTTCAGAACATGACAATTCATTTGTTTGTGTTTTTTATACCATTTACTTATCACGGAATGTATTACAGTGCTTTGAAATGAATGCGCATTTTATTTGAAATTTTTGTTTGAACTGCCCCATTTATGTATGCTTCTGGTGTGCTGGTTATTATTTTTGACGACCTCCGTAAATTTTATTTAAAAAATGTTATCACTACGTCCCGTTATATGTGTTGCGGTGCATACCTTCCTACATGAACTGTGTATGTTTTAATGAGTGTTTATAACTAGATATTTTGTTATGTTGTTTTGTTAATTTCGAGATACGTACCTTGCTACACAACAAGGGTACGAACCTTATCATGTAACGAGGGACGTACCATATCACTTTCCCCTCTGAAATTTCTTCACCGAAAATTTGTTTAAAAAGATGAGCCCAGTAGGTTTACATGTACATATAGCGGCAAATCCCGCAACGCGTGGAAATGACGTCACAGAATGTGCGCACGTGGGGACATGCGCACAACGTGCGTACGGGTGTGCTGACTTCTGATTGGCTCTTGGCCGTGCGCACGGATAGGCTGACTTCTGATTGGCTCTTGGCCGTGCGCACGGATAGGCTGACTTCCGATTGGCTGTCGGCCGTGCGCGCACATAAAATCTTGCTTGTGATTGGCTCTCGGGCGTGCGCACGGATATGCTGACTTCTGATTGGCTCTTGGTCTTGCTTACTTTTGATTGGCTTCGAGTGTTGGGCGATAAGTATAAATGAATGAGATGGGGGATATTGATCATAGTGTGTATAGCTTTCACAGAGTAAACTTATCCAAAATGAAATGTTTACATGGGAAGTCAGCTGCTCATTCAACGACTCAAAAGGGTTCCTTTTGGTTTTGCAACCAGAGCCCAAGCTGCAACTTCTTTTGTGC
>JAOBYK010319804.1:0-18526 GCA_025434845.1 Phenganax subtilis | reverse complement strand
AGGAGAAAGTAGGGGATAATTGCATTTGAGTTGTAGGGGGGCCGTAGGGGATTTTAGCACTCGCCATAGGTGAAAATGGGATCCTAGGAGTGGCAACCTTGGCCGCGTGTCTGGTGGAATTTCTCGCCTGACGTGTGTTGTTGTCGGGAAATGTACTTTGTATTAATATGTAAATACTCTAAGAAACCCTAATTTTTCTAAAAAGAAACTGTGTTTGTGTCCGTGTTTTATTTGCTTTAAGTTTGAAACGTGTATAAGCTTAAAAAAGTTAAAAAAAGAGTAAATACTACCTGAAAAACGAATAAAACAGAGAAAACAATCCATAGTACAAACTTGGGCTGCCGTGCCGTAAAGTTCTCCACTCTTGGGTGTGCGTTTTTGCGTAAAAAACCGGCATTTTATCCATATAGATTTACCCAAAATGATATAAGATGAAAGATAGTTCTTCGAACTTTGCTTTAGCCCCTTTGAAATAAAATTTGAGAAGTTTTTTAAGCCCGTTTTTGGCGGTTCTCGGCCAACTTTTTGTTTGTATTCTTCAGATGGCCGCGCGTGTTTTTTTCACAGGGGCCTGGTGCTTCCGCCAGATTTTTGGCTTCAAATTTCCCGCCTCAGGTAGCGTTCCAGTCTTTTCGTTCAATGATAGCAACATAATTTTTGCATAGTTTCCCAAATTATAAAGTAACCATATCTGCACACAATATAGTAAATTATGATATACAGTATTAACAGTACGCCCACAGTCAGCCGCCTAGAGTAATCGTGTTCGTTTCAAAGTTGTGGTATTTCGGAGAGTGTTTGGAAGACCTATTTCTCGCCTTAGCTCCGCTGCAAAAGTGGTTAGTTGTCATAAAAGAGTTTAACTGACATACGATGCAATGAAGAGTAAAAACAGTCAAAGTCTTGTCGAAGTTGTTTCAACGGGTTGAAAACGGTGCATAAGTCAGAAATAAAAACACTCCCACACATCTTCTAAATCAGTCAAATCAAATCTTATGTAATAAACTATAGGTAAATACATGTTAACAAAGTTACAGTTTCGTTTTTCGAGGAACACATAAATGGGACTTCGGAACACATACACATAATTTCTATATTTTGAACTTATCCACCGTTTAAGCTAAACGTGCTTCGTACAACTGGCCCTATTATCACGGACATGCAGTGATTTCTGCCTGACTTATGACTAACTTGCTGCTTGAACGATTAAGAGTATTTTACAAACGTGTTGTTTCAAGTGCACATCTCATTCTAAAGTTTCATTCCTACGTTTCTCTTTAACTGATTATCTGTGTATAGTCACTAGAATGTCGACTGATACACTGGTAGAGTTATATATAGTAATTTTGCAACTAAGAGGTAAAAATATAACATGACAAAAATCACACAATACTACTTATTATTTGCATAGCGCTTAGTCTATATGAACATAAACTATAGCGTTTTACAGATGAAAAGAAGAAACTTTGTATCCTTAAGCTTAAAAAATAATAGTGCAGGAACAGCCCATTCGCGGTGTAAGGCCTGGTTCAAACGTCGAACTTTTCATGTGCCGCATCGAATGCAAATGAGCCTAAACAAAGACTTGCGCTCCTTTGCATTCGATTCGGCGCATAAAAAGTTCGACAATTGAACCGGGCCTAACACTTGGAAATTACAACTTTTTTTCGATCTTGGAATGTGCAAATGCGTGAATTTTGAATGAGATTTGAGAATTCTTTTTCTTTTTTAAGATTTACTGTTTTCATTTCCAGCACATTTTGTGTCCTCAGAAGAAGTCGTTTACGTATCTCGTGTATCTGGAAATGACAGCTCAAAATGCGGAACACAACTGACACCATGTCGCAGTATAACTTATGCAATACACCAAGCATCAGATGGTTCATATATCTCTATCGACGGAACGACCACATCGAAAGATCCTTACTCTTGTCAAACGTTGGACTCACGATTTACAGGAATAAACCTCACGAAAAGCATGTCATTCGTTAGCATCCGATCACGTGCTTATATCTCGTGTCTTCATGGACACCAATGGTTCCTCGATGGAACGGGATACAAAGATGGACTCCGCGTTGGACTTTCTGGTCTGGCTTTTATGAATACATCTCTCTCTTTTATCGATGCTCAAGTGAATATCAACGACTGTTGGTTCCAGGATTCTTACAATGTTGCCTTGAAGTTTACTGTGTTTAAGCTGCCTCGCTATGATTTGACGCTGAAAGACGTCGTCTTTCAACACAATTCAGCTTGTCTAAGCATAACAAGCTACACAAAAAGCTACATTTCTGTTCACATGACAAATTCGTCTTTTGCTGGAAATGGTTATAGCCATTCCACTGTTTCTTCCTTACCAACTGTCCTTACGTTGGATAGCAAAAGAGCTGACCTGAGCATCGACATTCAAATAAAAAATTGCAGTATTAAGAATAACATCTATTATAATGGAATGGTTGTAGTGAAAAACAAAAAGGGCAGGACAAGCGTTTCACTTGACGAATTCAAATTTCAGAATAATCGCGCAGTCGCTCGACCTTGCTCCATCATTTCTCTTCATTCAGCGCGAGTAGCAATGAATACGAGCTTTGGCATCGTTTATAACACTCTTGGTACTTTCCTTTCCGTGTTTGGCCAGTCATCGCAAGTCAACATTTCAGACATGGAGTTCGATAAATTTTACAATCGTGGTAAAAGAGGAGGAGCAATTGATATCGGAGTAACTGTCAGTGGTGTCTTATCCATTAAGAATTCTTTTTTCCATACCGGGAGAAACTTTTGGCACGGTGGTGCTGTCTCAATTAATGGTACAAAGCTGCTGGTCAAAATTCAAAACTCCACCTTTAAAAGCATTTCTAGTCTAGCTAACTCCTCCTGTGGAGGAGCAGTGTACGTTGAGTCAAACGATCATTCAAAGTCGCGCAATCCTACCAAAGAGTTCATTGTGGAGCTGAAAATAGCTAATTCGTCATTTTCAGAAAACACGGCGTATAGTGGTGGAGCAGTATGCATCTTCGCTGAAAACTTACTTGCGAACATCGCGCATAGTTTATTTGAAAGAAACAAGGCTGTGGTACATGGTGGAGCGGTAAGGTTTAATACAGATGACTCTGCGACATTACGGCTAGAAAATCTATATTTTATCGAGAACATTGTTGAAAAATTAGGGATTGTTTACGCCGTTGCTTTGAGTGAAAATAATTCTTCCTTCAGCTTTGCTACCAATAATGTTTGGTTTATTAAGAACAAATTACCGTTCCGCGTATACCCCGAAGTAAATGCTATTCTGCTTCTGGTTACTTGGACGAGAATATCAATTATTGCTATCAAGTATACGCAATTCATTCAGAATTTTGGGGCACCGCGTTCTACCGCAATTAACTCGCGGCTTTTATACACTGGCAACTCGCGTGCCTCGATCTCTCTAGACCATTGTATTTTTAGAAAGAATGCTGTCGATTGTGGAGCCTTAGTTGCATATGGCCAAGGTACATTATCATGCAAACATTCAACATTTGACTCAAACGGTCGCTTTCCGTGTGCAGGACCAACCTTTCATGTTCAAATGAATGATTCAAAAGTAATAATCACAGATTCAAAATTTACAAACAATTTATGTGGAGCAGTTCACGGTCTCGTCGGTAAAAATATATATTTCAAAATCAAGGATTCTGCATTCGTTCGGAATCGTTTCCTAAATGGTACCGGAGGTGCGCTACGCATATACTTCATTAATGACATGAAAAACGTGCGGCAATCGGTCTTCATTGAAAACGTATGGTTCCAAGAAAATGTAGCCGTGAGAGGTAGCGCAATTGCCGTAACTCGTGGAAAACTAAATATAGACAACTGTACGTTTGTGAATAATTTTTCACATCGTCAAGGCGGTCAAGTTAATCTTGCTTATTCGGCCGAAATAAGTGTATCTAACTCAGCATTCAAGCAAACAATCCCGAAAATATCAGTAGAAAACAAGACTGAGCTTGTGGCCTCTATGTTTCTGTTGATCCTGGGCGCTGATCGACTGCTGCTTCATAACACAACAATCGATTCGAACACATTCTCAGGAAGCTCTCTCGTTGTGGTAACAAACTCAAACCAATTCAAGATAGACAATTCGTCGATTATAACTTGTTCCGTAGGGCATGCCCTTCTATCAATATCTTACAGATATCAAGACCGCAAAGATCATTTAGCAACTACTGCGGAAATAGGGTGCAGGAAATGTGATTACGACTTGTACTCTCTACAAAGGGGACGTGCGAAAGGTGAACACAAGGATGGAAGTTTTAAATGTATACCTTGCCCACGAGGTGCTGACTGTCTTCCTCCATTTATCAAATCGAAGTCCAACTTTTGGGGATACCAAAATGGTTCGAATCCTTCTACTTTGGCTTTCACGCTTTGCCCATTTGGTTATTGCAAAGCACCGCAACCTAACACTTCTAAATACAATGAATGTCAAGGAAAACGTACAGGCGTCATGTGTGGGAAGTGTTCGAATGGATACACAGAAGCGTTATGGTCAACTCACTGTATTGCAATCAAAGAATGTAACGACCATTGGTTTTGGATTGTGTTTCTCGCACTAGTTTTACTACTAGCCATTATCCTTGTTTTTAAACCTCCAGTCATCAACTATTCAATACAGCAAGTATTTTGGTTCAAAAGATTCTCCCGTGGTCCTAATACTCCAAGATACGACGCCATTCGCACGTTTTCTTCAGAAGAAGAAGCAAGGGAAGTGAATGTTTCTCGGTCACAGCAACTCAAGCTTGGGAAGCGACAATTTACTTGTTCTCTTGAAATTATCTTTTATTTCTATCAAATAGCACAATTGCTTCTTTCCTCGTATTCTCTGAGCGAATTTTTTGACACTAGATTTCTTCTACCTTTACTTGGCTTCTTCAACTTTCAACCAAATACGATTACCGAACAAGGTTTTCTATGTCCGTTTCCAGGACTTACTGCAAAGACAAAATTGGTTTTCAAACTCGCACCTGTCTTTGGAACTATGATTGCTATTTTCACCATATATTTATTTCATCTCCTATTCTGTCGATTAAGAAAAACTCTGCGTCCTTCTATATCTCCTTACCTTGTAGCAAGTATTAAGACAGTATTCCTTGGCTACGTAACAATGGCTACCGTCAGTTTTTCTCTCATTCGTTGTGTTTCTGTTGCTGGTAAAACTCGTTGGTTTTACAATGGCAATGTCACTTGTCACCAATGGTGGCAATATGCGTCATTCGTCTTTAATGGTATATTTGTGATTCCTTTGATATTTGTTCTTGCATGGGCTTCATTTAAACTTCACCATAATACATTAACAGTCAGGCAGTTTCTTCTGGCCATCATCTTTCCGCTTCCGCTTTTGCTCTTTTGGTTGTTTCGCTTTTTATGTCCGTCTGGAGAAGAGGATGTCGAAGAAAGTCCAAACTTAAACGCAATTGAAGAGATGCTTTTGGCGTCTTATAAAAAGCCAGGGAATGAAAGCAAGTATGGAGCTTTGTACTGGCAAAGTATCCTCATTGCTCGTCGATTTGTTTTGGTTTTAATATTTTGTACGGTCACTGATCCATTTGTTAGACTGTTTTGCATGACACTTGTATGTGTTTTTGTACTTTACTATCACGTGAAGGTGAAACCATTTCGAAATGGCCTAGCAAACAACCTTGAATCGCTTTCCTTGTTGTTCTTGATAATACTTGGCTTGATAAATCTGTCTAAATCAGTGTTCGTTGGAAATGAGGAAAACATTAAAGGATCTCAGATTACTGTCTTTAAAGTTCTTCAATGGATCGAGATTGCCATTCTAGGACTATTTCCAGCTCTTCTTCTTGCTCTTGTATGCCTTGCAACAATTTCTGTATTACTTCGTGTTCTCTTCTTCTGCTGCAGATCTTTGTTTAGATTTAGATTCAGACATTCATTGCAGGAACGAACACAACATGATCGAGCTTCTTTGATAAATGTTTGTGAAGATACGCACAATTGATGGAAAGTAGAATTTTGCAGCAATGATGAAAGTGAAAGACAAAACATCACTTCTTATACAAACACGCACTTATTCCCAAACAGTGTAGCAATACTATGTTTTTCTTCGAGAAAGCTTTTATAGTAATTATTCTGTCTATTTGCAACATCTAGTAAACGATGGTATAGTTTTATGTTTAATATCAGTTGAGTGTATCTATAATCCTGGTCAAAAATGTGGGAACACTACGAATAAAAATGCAATTATTCATATTGGTCGGCATAAGTATAACTACACATCCCACATTCGCCTTTCAATTTTGGGTTAGATGGTTTTCGCAAAAAGAGACTGAAAAAGCATTGCACGGCGGTAAGAGGGGTAGTTACACCAAACTCAGAACCTGGGATTAATTTGAGTCACATTGAAACATGTTAGTAATAAAGTCGTTCACCTGGTCAGCGTGTCCCATTATTTCTGACCAGGATTGTGGCAGTATGGAAATTTAGTAGGGACTGTAAGAGCCAGTTTTGTTTTTGACAATAAAGCAACATTAAGCAACAATTTGCGAATATTTGAACGAAAGAGAAAAATAATCGAATTAAACTTGCCGTTGTAGAATGGCAGTCCCATACTCGCAGTCAAATCAAAACTCTCTTTTATTTTGTAGTCGTAGTAATCACACTGGTAGTCATGTCCAAAGTTCTCGCAGTTGTACTGAATCGCATGCATAGCAATCTCCGCATCTGCACATAGTATAGAGGAGTTCAGTTTTCATACAAACCTCTTACTCGGACTGTTGACTGTTGATCGGGCGCATAATCACATTCGACCATGGTACCACAAGGACCGGGTGAATGCGCGGAAAAGTAAAGAGAAGCACTTTAGTTATCATTCCCCATATGACCCTTACACATGGCCTTAAAGCAAATCATACCTGAGTAGTTAAAGTAAACGGAGTATCTTACAATTACAAAGTGTCGATTTTACGAAGTCAACTTGGCGTCAGATATAACAATACTCTAAAATTGCATGATTGACGTTGTAAGCATAATAAGCCAGCAAAGTTTTTCTGAGGCTTAAAAATCAAATTCAAAAGCGGTGACAGAAAATATACCTCTTAACTCTATGTCAAAACAAGACTTTTGAGAGTTAATGGAAGAAGGGAATTAGTGTCTAGTGAAGTAGATGGTACTATTGCAAAAGAATGATTTGCATAAATTGTTCAATTTACTATAACTCAGAGCTATGTTCGCAAGGAGCATAAGAAACACCAGAATATTTGATGCTCTAAAGTAGAAAACAGCTTGGCTTAAAAAATCATTTATAGTGCACTTCGAAGCTACTCTAAACTTAGATAGATGAGAGTGCATGTCGAAAGTCTTATGTCTCTGCAAATGTAATATACTTTTAAATAATCATCTGACTTTGTAACAGTTTTCAGCGTAAAACAGTCACTGCAAGCATCCGTTCTTTTCATAAATGATTTATCCCTCAAACTTTTAATGAATAAATATCATGGAATATCCAGCATTGACATGTGATGGTACAATTTCGGTCTAAATTCGAAAAACGCGAAACCGTTTTCATGCAAAAGTGCAAACAGAAAAAGATGAAAAATTATTTGCAAGCAGTCATTACTTGTAGTGGATTTAGGAACGTATCTTTTTGGTAGTTTATTGTTGCATAGAAATTAGTGTTACACTTTACGAGGAAGAACCAAAGCTTAGCAACGATGTCTTGTGGCTGTGGTATTTACAGTATTCATCAGCTGTCATTTTGCAATTTTATTTAGCGTAAATGAAAACCTTGACTAGGAAACGCATGAGTGTTTCAAACTTTATTACAATACTGTATGAATACATCATTAGTGTGCAACGCAATTACACTCAATTTTCAACTTACGGAAAAGATAAATGGAATGCTTGACTTCAATATTTGCATGATACTTGTAGCGCAGTTGAACAGAGGATTATTTGCGACGGTGCGATTCAACCAGGACATCTGTGTGCGGTAATATGGTCATACAAGAAGAAAAGTTTCATCATCGTAAATTCAATAGTTAATTTGAGCTAGAGCAGTCACACGAGTCTTAAGTTTGCAGGATCTCACTCTCCATTTTTTGAGAATTAATGAAGATTAATACCAATTTCAGTGCTTCAGGAAAAGCTGATTAGTTTTTATATTGTTACAAAACCTAACACTATAGTTGTGCAATCACAGACATTGCATGGCTGAATTGTTTTAACGATTTCCCTTCACAGTCATATTCACTTTTTATTCATTTCTGTTCTTTTGTCTTAACTGACTTATTGTTACGAAACATATAGACTTTGTTGTCATAAACTCGTTTAGATAATCGTTTAAGTTCAGTATCCAAATATGTAATATTTATGATTTGGGTATGTCATGTGCTGTCTTTGTATACAGCTGTTTTGATTAAAGTGGTCTTTCCAAAACCTTAAACGGCAAACTCTGAGCCGGTAAATGGCGATGGGTAATTGCTTATTCCTGTCTTTAAAATCATGAGATAGCCTTTTCGAAAGCAAATTTACCATCATACATATGCTTTACGTATTCTTGTCAAGCAAAATTTCTGAGTTCATGAGTCTTAGTTAGCAATCACCCGTCGTGCCTTGCATGCTCCGTGTTTAAGGTTTTTGCAAGGACAACCTTAATTGATATAGCTGTAGTTGTTGTAGCATGTATAAAAAATTTTGAACAACTTCAGTTACCATTCCCTAAGTGACCCATATATGGCGTTGAATCCAAATCCCAATTGATTGGTCAGTGTATACTGAATATTTTATTCGTTACAAAGTGCCGATTGTACAAGTCGGGACAGCGTCAGATATGATATGCCGGAGAATGCCACACCGACGTCAGAAGCGATGACAAACTATTCCACGCACTGACAGAAAAAGTGTTTTTTGGTCGTTCGTCAAACCAAAACTAGTCAAATTTAATGGAAGATAGGGTATGATGGGCAGTAAACTATACGCTAGTATTGCGAAGAACAGTTTACATTAAATGGCTCGTTTACTAGCACCAACAGGCAGCGATGGCAACAAGAGATATGAGGAACACCAGATCGCTATAAAAAAAAACATTTACAGTAGATTTTCCAACAATTTTAACTTAGAGTCATGGTCTTACATGTTCAAAGTCGCTCAACTGTATACAACGTCATTCATTTTCTAGACTACAAAACCGTCATTCTTTTAATAAACGACTTATTTTGACAACTTTTACTCCGTTTTATGAATATCACAGAATGACCAAAATTGACAAATGAAAGTATAATACACGTCAAACTTTTAATCGTAAAGGCACAATGGAAAAAGCACAATTCTGCTTTGTCTAGCATCCTTTGCTACTTTGGTAGCACTGTTCGTGTTCCTCTTGTCCTACTCTGATCCAGTGCTCCCTCTTCATGTAATACAACACTTCGTAAATATTTGTAATCTATTCATAATTCTACGTTTTTCTGCTATATATCATCTACTCTGTAAGTGTCTTAGGTTAAATATGAAACCTTGCCTGATCTATTAAATGCCTTGTGCAAGAGTGTTTCGTTATAGTTGTTCTACGTGTTTTATGGTGAGCAACGATATACATTTTAAGATTGTGGAACTAGTTTGATGGAACTTACAACGAGGAAGTAAAAACCAATATCGATATCTCGAACAGTGATTTCTGCTCAACTTGCTGTCAACTTCCTGCTTGAAGGATTACGTTTACTTTTTGCACACGTTGAGCACTTCCAGTTTCGCTATAACTGCTTATCTGTGTATGATCACTGAAATGTCGTTTCGTGCGTTGGTGAACTATTGTACACTAATTGTGCAGTTGACAGGTACAAAAAATATACATTACGCATTGTAACTGAATAACTGCTTGTTTTTCGTACAACGTTAAATCTAGTATAATTCTTGTAGTTTTGCATGGCGAAAACAACAATATCAGTAATCGTTTGAGGTATACACCATGTATATTTATTATTGCAACGCTTTTATATGCTTTTATAAGCTTTTATTTAGTCTTAATAAAGATCGTCTCTCGGTCATCTTACGATCGTAAGCAATAACCATCTTGGCGAATGATAGATATGAGTTTTCTCCTAAAATGAGAGAGTCTATTGAAATATTCAAACATAAAACTATAGATCAAGAGGGAAAGCCACTAAATGGCACGTGGCGTGCTCTCTTCAATGTCGTCTAGTTAGACCCTTGTCTTGCACGCGCGCTTTAAATAAAACAATTAAAAAGCGCGAGAAATCAGATCACGACGATTGTGATCTAAAAGTGACGTAGAAATCATTTCAAGTTAGTTGCACTGATGAAGGTCCCGGCTAGAGGACCGAAAGCTTTGCAATAATAAATATACATGGTGTATACCTCAAACGATTACTGAAAACATTAAATCTATAGAGAAATTATTTAAAGCGCTTCACAGATTTGCATGCCTACGCGATTAATAATAATAATAGTAATAATAATAATAATGATTTAATTTGCAGTCTCTCTACAATGTAGCTTTACATCTGCAAAAGTTTAAAAAAAAAAAATTCTAACTGCCTAGTTCTATTAATTATGTATAGTATTAAGTTAAAAAGGTTAGTACATCCATATAATTCAAAAGAGAAGAGAATGTAGTTATACTTAAGCTTGTATAAGAATATTAAAATCTGGAAACCGTAGTGACAGATCTTCTCACTGCTTCAGAGCGATACGCTCCTCGGCTCTAGCACGCAATATTATAAAACATTCCTGTTTAAAAATGTTATAATCCTGACATGTTCTTATTTCCGCTGGCATCGAATTAAATAAGTTTGCCGCACTGTCTTGGAAAGTTCCTTTAGTTAGCGGAATTTGCAGTAATGGTGCTCTGCTCGAACAAAGTTCTCTAGAAGGGTTATGCCTGACAATCTGTAAGTAATCTGGCCATAGCTTGCTATAAAGGGCGTTGTGCGTTTGTTTTAGAATGTTGTGTTGTGTATTCTCTAGTGTAGCAAGCCAGCCTAGTTTGACTTTTTCGTAGATTATTTATTTATATCAATGATAACTGAATACCACGCTTATCTACTAAAAATTGTCAGGGCAAGGCACCTACTTCGAACTCTGGGACTTACGAGTCATCATTATTAAAGGCCTTGTTCCACGGTGCAAGCTTTTTTGCAAACTCGCAACGCAGTTGTAACTTTGAGTGATGTTAATTAACGCGGGTGTTCAAAAAATATCTGTAGATTTAGCGGAGTGGATGCCGAGTACTGAAGTTTCCTATCTGGCCATTACAGCTGCATCTCAATAGAAGAATTACAATGGAAGTTGCTGGAAAACTTGCGCACCGTGTAATATGGCAATTGTCGCGATGACAGTAGAAAACAAATAACATTTTTCGTTTTCGTTCTTGGACAATGAGACAAAATAAAAATTAAAAGCCTCCACAAAAAAAATGGTACTCTTTCCATTGAGAAAATAAACAATTTTGCTTCATAATAACTTGAAGCGCATAAATTATGTGACTTAGCTACTTCTCATTTCTAGCAAACATTGTGCTGTCTAAAGAAATTATTTACGTATCTCGTGTGTCTGGAAATGATAGCTCAGAATGTGGAAAAGAATTGACACCATGTCGTACAATAGCTTACGGAATATATCAAGCACCAGAAGATTCATACATCTACCTTAATGGAACAACCACAGCAAAGGATCCTTACACCTGTCAATCGCTGGACATACAATTTGCAGGAATTCTCCTTACTAAAAGTATGTCGTTCATCAGTACTGGATCACGTGCTTTTATCTCGTGTCTCCATGGTAAACAATGGTTTGTTGACGGAACAGGGAAGAAAGGTGGAATCCGCGTTGGATTTTCTGGTCTTGCATTTAAGAATACATCTCTTCGGTTTTTCGACGCTTTAGTAAATGTCGATGACAGCTCGTTTGAAAATTCTAAAGATGTTGTCATTAATATTGCAGTCTTTAATCTGACCTGGTATGATGTAATGATGAACAATGCTACCTTTCAGCAAAATATGGCTTGTATATCAGTTAAGAGTAACATCGAAACAAACATTCGTATAAATGTAACAAATTCTAGATTTTTCGGAAATGGCTACAGCGATTCCTATGCTCCTGCCTTACCATCCATTCTCCAGTTGACAAACAGCAAAGGTAGTATCGACATTCAAATAAGAAACTGTAGTTTTAAAAACAATACCTTCAAGGACATTGGAATGACTTACGTAAACAATAAACGTGGCACTGTAACTATGTTACTTGATCAATTAAACTTAGAAGAAAATGGTAACAGTAGTGCGATTTCTGGAATTCTCAATGGTATATTTTACGTTGTATCTAGTCAGGTGATTGTGAATTTAGATTTTGGTTTCATCTGCAACACCCGCGGAACTTTTCTTACTGTAGCTAGCCAGTTATCGCGAATCAACATTTCCAACACTGACATTAATGGATTTTATAATTCAGGTCGACAGCCAGGACTATTTCACATTGGCTCAGTTTCAAGTGCTTATTTATCAATACAAGATTCTTCTTTTCGCAATGGAAAAAACAGTTGGGACGGTGGTGCTGTTAAAATCTTTGCGCCAGTCTTATCCATGACTATTCAAAACTCAAGCTTCCAAAATATTTCTAGTCCCAGATGTGGAGGTGCAGTGTATGTTCAGTCGGAAGACTATTCAAAATCGCTTAATCGAAGCAAATACTTCCTCGCTGAACTTAATATACTTAATTCGTCGTTTTCAAATGGCATTTCGCGAGAAGGTGGAGCAATATGCATGGTGGTTGAAAACGCAATTGTGAACATTTTTGACAGTTCTTTTGTACGTAATACTGCTGAAATATCAGGTGCAGCATTAGGCTTTATCATATATGATGCTGCTTCGATATGGTTACAAAATGTATATTTTCTCGAGAACACGGGTCAACAAGATGGCATCGTTAGTCTAATTCCATTTCTTCGAAATTCGACCTTCGTCTTCACCACGAAAAATGTATGGTTTATAAAGAACAAAGTGCTGTCGCCCGACGACAATGTTACTGGTATTTTGGAAATTACTACCGGATGGAAGATAGCAACTATTGTTTTAAAGGAGACTTACTTCATTGAAAACTATGGATTAAATGCTGCCACAATTCTTCTCAGTGTTTTAAAGAGTTCCACAACGCGTTCAAAAATTTTTTTAGATACTTGTCTGTTCCGAAAAAATGCTGTGGATAGCGGAGCATTGCATGTATTCGGGCAAGTAGAACTAGCTTGCAAAAATTCGATGTATGATTCAAACGGTGTGTTCCCCTGCCGATTTCCGATAGTTGTAGTTGAAATGAACGATTCAAACATCATTATCGCAAACTGTACATTTGTCAAAAACGTATGTGGAGCCCTTGCGTTATATCTAAATGACAATTCATATTTAAAAATAAAGGATTCTACGTTTATTTGGAATCTGGTAGAAGATGGTTCAGAAGGAACGGTGTGTATTGCAATCATCACATTTGAAAATAAGGACCCTAACCATGGCCACCTGAGCGGACGTTCCAAGGATAGAAAACTTAACGATGTACTTATCCAAAACGTACGGTTTCAAGAAAACGTTGCTGTGAGTGGTAGTGTTTTGGTACTGCTAAATGGTAAAATAACAATACTAAACTGCACTTTCGTGAATAATTTTGGGTATCTTCAATGGGGGCAAATTAGTAGTTTTGGCACTACAGATACGAAAATCTTTAATTCAGTATTCAAGCAAACACTTCCAAAAATCTTGGGATACAACGAAACTGAATTCGTGGCGTCTTCATTTCTGCTGTTCACAAGCACAGGGCGACTTGTGCTTTACAGCACAACAATTGATATGAAAACAATCTCTGACAGACCTCTTGTACTGGTGTCTAGATCCAAGGGGGTAAAGATCGACAACTCATCAATAACAACTTGCTCTCTAGGGCAAGATATTAAAATGACTATTTATATTTATGAAGATGGTAACGAACGTTCGAACACTGTTCTAGATTTCTCATGCAAGAAATGTGAGTACAACTTTTACTCTTTACAAAAAATACACGCTCAAGGCGAGTATACGAACGACAGTTTCAAATGCATTCCATGCCCAAGAGGCGCTGATTGTCTTCCTCCATTAATCAAATCGAAGTCCAACTTTTGGGGATACAAAAATAGTTCAAATCCTCCCACTTTAGCTTTCACGCTTTGTCCATTCGGTTACTGCAAATCACCAAAGACTCATAGTTCTGCATATAATGAATGTCAAGGAAAGCGTACAGGATTCATGTGTGGGAAGTGTTCAAATGGATACACAGAAGCGTTATGGTCAACTCATTGTACTGCAATCGAAGATTGTAATGACCACTGGTTTTGGGCTGTGTTTCTAGCACTAATTTTTCTACTGGCCATTCTTCTTGTGTTCCAACCTCCAGTCATCAAGTATTCATTACAACAAGTACTTTGGTTCAAAAGATTCTCCCGTGGTGCTAATGCTCAAAGATATGACGACGTGATTCTTTCATTTTGTTCAGAAGAGGAAGAAACAGAAGAGAACGGTCGTTGGTCACAGCAACTCAAACATCAAAAGAGACAATTTTTTCGTTTTCTTGAAATTATCTTTTACTTCTATCAAATAGCACAACTGCTTCTTTCCTCATATTCTCTGATCGAATTTTTTGACACTAAATTTTTTCCACCGTTGCTTGGCTTCTTCAATTTCCAACCAAATGCAAACAAGGAAGGTTTTTTATGTCCGTTTCCAGGACTTACTCCAAAGACAAAATTCGTTTTCAAACTTGCTCCTATCTTTGGAACTATGATTTCTATTTTCACCATCTATTTATTTCATCTCTTATTCTGTCGATTAAGAAAAACTCGGCGTCCTTCTATATCTCCTTATCTTGTGGCAAGTATTAAGACTGTATTCCTTGGCTACGTAACCATGGCTACCGTCAGTTTTTCCCTCATTCGATGTGTTTCTATTGCTGGTAAATATCGATGGTTTTATAATGGCAATGTCACTTGCTATCAATGGTGGCAATATGCATCATTCGTTTTTAATGGTATATTCGTGATTCCTTTGATATTTGTTCTTGCATGGGCTTCATTTAAACTTCACCATAATACATTAACAGTCAGACAGTTTCTTCTGGCCATCATCTTTCCTCTTCCACTTTTCCTGTTTTGGTTGTTCCACTTTGTATGTCCGTCCGGAGAAGTGGATGTCGAAGAAAGTGCAAAGTTAAACGCAATTAAGGAGATGCTTCTGGCTTCATACAAAAGACCAGGGAATGAAAGCAAGTATGGAGCTTTGTACTGGCAAAGTGTCCTCATTGCTCGTCGATTTGTTTTGGTTTTAATCTTTTGTACGGTCACTGACCCATTTGTTAGATTATTTTGCATGGCAGTTGCATGTGTGTTTGTACTATCCTGTCACCTGAAGGTGAAACCATTTCAAACAACTTTGGCAAACAACCTTGAATCGCTTTCCTTGTTTTTCTTAATAATACTTGGTTTGATAAATCTTTCTAAATCAGTGTTTCTTGGAAATGAAGATAACATTAAAGGTTCTCTGATTACTGTCTTCAAAGTTCTCCAATGGATAGAGATTGCCATTCTAGGACTATTTCCAGCTCTTTTTCTTCTTTTTGTATGCCTTGGTATAATTTCTGTGTTACTTCGTGTTCTCTTCATCTGCTGTATATCCTTGTTCAAAATTCTATTCAAATGTTCGTTCCAGGAGCAAATATTGCATGACCAAGCTCGTTTGATAAACGTTTGTGACGATATACACAATTAATGGAAAATAGAACTTTGCAGCAATGATGAAAGTCAAACAGTAAACAAAGCTTCCTGAAAAGACTCACTTAATCTCCAAACAGTGAGACAATATTATTTTTATCTTCGAAAAAGTTTGTAGTGTATTTAATCCTTTTATTTGTAACATCTGGTAAACAATTCAATAGTTTAGTACATAACGTCAATCGCAAAGTTAATGATAAAGATAATTTGATGAGAAACGTTTGCATTGCATACATTCTGAGTCATTGTCACATTAACATGCCAAATAATCATAATGTGCAAAAAAAATTGTCAGCTACTTGCATAATGTAAGAGAGTGAAATGAACTTATAGCTTTGCCAGTCACACAGTCTGGATATTGGCTTAATTCCCAACTTTAAGTGAGTCATACAGGCATTTGTGATATTTAGGTGCTTCGGGAAATTCTTCAATGAAACATCCATTTCAACAAAATATTCTTTCTTAACTCAGTGCACTGTTAAACGTGTCGTACCTAATCCTTTTATGAGTGTATTAACATTTTCGCTGACAATTGACATCAAAGCATGAAATCATCAATAATATGCAGTCATCTCACGTCCTGCCAGTATTTTTGTCTATGTGAATGTATTTGTTTGATGCAAATTGTCAAACATGTTTAGGAAAGTGGTCTTATCAAAAACTTTAGAATTTCCAAGCTTACGGTATACGTCAGTATCTTGGATTTCGGGGAGAGGACAAATTTCCGAAGAGGGGGCCAAATTTCCTTAGAAAATTGACCTGGGGGGTCAAATTTTGGGTGGGGACAAATTTCCTGCGACACCGGTTGTACAACAGTGAGGATGGAGTCGGATACGATAAGCAGCAACATGCCATAAGCTGGCATATAAGCGATAAGCTAAAAAACGTTTTTTCGCCCTGACAGAAAAAGATTTTTCTGATTGTTTGTGAAATTAAAAGTAGTCAAGTTTAATAAAAGATGGGATCTGATGCGCAGTAAACTATTTGCTGAGATTGAACAGAACAATTATCATTGACTGGCCTAATTACCACCACCAAAAGCGATGGCAACAAGAAATATCAGCAACACCAGAATACTTGGTGCTATCAAGTGCAAAATATATCGGTTTAAAAGACCATTAACAGTACATTTTACAACTAGTTTAAACTTAGACTCATGCTATTGCATGTTAAATGTCTTATGTCTTTGCAATTGTAATATAATTCTTAAATGATTATTTGACTTTGTAACAGTTTTCAGAGTCATTCTGTCTTTGGCCTGCAAAGGCGTGATTTTTTGGACCAGGAACTAGTCCCTAATCGCTGCTAATCTTCTTGTCCTTGTTCTTTTTCTTGTTCTTGTTGGGGGGCGACGCTCTTCGAAAAAAGCCTAAGGCTTCCTCATTTCTAGTTCAATCGTCGTGAAATTTGACACAATGATGTAAAATGATATTACTCATCGATTGACGGAGTTCGAGTTTTGACATGCGATTTAAGAAAAAAATTACAACCAATATTTTGCTGTGATTGTAGCTACAATAATTATTATGCATCATTAATATTCACAGACAAATGCAGACCGTGTGTTATAAGCTGTTGCAACGCAGATAACAAAAACAAAAGGCATTATACATTTCATACGTCATAAGCCATTAATGAGAGTTTCTAGACAAAGCCGTGAATTTCATTGATTTGGACGACAAGCAAGCTGTTTAATTGGCCCATTTCCTGGTTTCATTAGTACGTTATATACGTTAATTGGCCCATTTCCTGGTTATATTAGTACGTTGTTTTATAAACGATTGATCTTTCAAACTTTTCCGCTATTATATAAGTATCACAGAATAACCACAATTAACAAATGAAGGTACAATATTTGTCTAAATTCCAACTAATGCTTAGCCGTTTTATGCAAACTTGTAATCGTAAAAAGACGATAAATTGTATGCACGCGGTCATTACTGCATAAACAGACGATTGCTGAGCGACACAACCAACACAAGTGGAATCATTTTCCTTTGTGTGTACGCAAAAAACAAATGGAAAGCCTGCAGTCGTACTTGCATCATACTTGTAGTGCATGCTGTTATGTTGGTTGCAAAGTACAACTACGATTTTATACGGACAGTAAAATCATGCAGGAAAAACAGTTTTATCATCGCGAGCTCAACTTTTAACTAGCAATAGAGCAGTCATATCACACGACTCACAAGTTCTCACTTTTTGCACGAATATCTAATATGTCGAAAACCATGGCGGTCATTTAAACTTTTGCATGAGCCAGATCAATTATAAGATTTTTGTAGTTTTGCAAGGCGAAAACAACGACATGATTACTAATTTGAGGGTACACCACGTATATTTATTACTGCAAAGCTTTCGATCCGTTAACCCGGACCTTCATCAGTACAACCCCCATCTGTTGCACTGATGAGGTCCAGGTGAAGGGACCAAAACCTTTGCAGTAATAAATATACATGATATACCCTCAAATTAACGAACAAGATCAATTATCTCAAACAGAAACCACTTAAAATGAAAAGCTTAAAGAGAAAGTAAAGCTGCTAGTATAATTATTTTTGTTTATTTGATGAAAATGAAGCAAAATACTTGCACTTACAAACGTCCAAAACCCAGCAGTATTCCTGGAGTTGGAAAAGCTTCCAATGAAATTTGAATTATCAGTATTCGTTTGAGGTATACACCATGTATTTTTATTATTGCAAAGCTTTCGGTCCGTTAGCCCGGACCTTC
>JAOBYK010319803.1:0-41528 GCA_025434845.1 Phenganax subtilis | reverse complement strand
ATATGTAAATACCTATTAGGAGCAGTAGAAAATATTGTTGGAGCTGTCTTGATTTCAACTTTTTTTTCAGACAAAGATTCCCTTGAATTCATTGGAACATCTTTGTTTACTTCATTTGAGTCAGTGGTCTGCACTGCTTGTAACGAATGATCCTTTGTCTTTGTCTCTCCATTCTCATGTTTAGTTTCTTCTTCTAAGTAAAAAGTGAAATGCATTAATAGTATAAACTACTATTTATATGACAATGCTGTTCATGAAATAATTAGGATCACAAATTTAGAGATGACAACATTAATACAGCAGAATGCAACAATAAAAAAGAAATTTACATACGAGGAAAGGAAGATGAACTGTGTAAGCTGGAACTTGATGAGTTGAGTGAGGATGAATGAGAAGAATGTCTGTTAAAAAGATGCAGCACTTACTACATAAGCAGGCAGCCAAGTAAACAATCAAGCAAACAGAATAACAGACAGACAATCAAATAAATAATCAATAAAAGTGTATTTACTCAACTTATAGGGATAGAAATCAAGGCTTACTTAATATTCAGTTTTTTGGAGTGGGATTTATTGATACTCTACAAACAAAAGGAAAGCTTACTGTACGATACATTTGCATAAAAAGCACATCTGTATATTATTAAAAACAAAGAAAAAACCTACATATTTTTTCATACACTACTACACAATAAAACATCTTATTATATAAGGAGATATAAGAAAAAACACTACAAAAGTGATGCAAGCAAAGCTTAATGATACCTTATGATCATTGAAGAGTGGAGATACTGGTGATGCAGGTGGCATGCCTAAAAACCAGGAAGTGAAACAAAAGCAAAGAACTATACAATATTTACTAGCACCGAAGTTTCTACCTGAATCAAATTTATGTTCTGCCATTTTGACACAGTCTGACAGATTGGATAGAAAAGCATTGCATGTTGCAGATAAAAGTGTGGCAGCCTCTTGAAACTCCTGCATAAAAACATATATTTACATTTCATGAAGAAAACTTATAGTACTGCCATATACTCTACTGTACCTAAGAACTTACATGTGCTTCATCCTTGTTTTGACATAAACTTTTTATTGAGTCAATCTGATCCAATAAAATGTTCTTACAGACATGCATCTCTGACATCTTGTCATGAAGCGTTTGTTCAGAAGGTGCTGCTTCAACTAGAAACATCCAATGCAACATTTGCAAAATTTTGACACAAAGGAAAATGCAGAATTTGTTTGAAAATTGCCTACCATCACTTTTCTTTGTTTTCTTGGGTGTATCACCCTGTGTAAGGCAAGCTTTAGATGATCCTAAAGCAACAAGCCACTGCTGTCTCTCACTTGCTGTGGCTGCCTTAATGTACATGTATTGATCAGGAGGGAACTTCAAGTTGATACGAAGTGGATCACCAACTTGCGCTGTAAAACAAAACCATTGTCACAGTGAGCTCTCGTTAGCAAACGTGGCTAGTCTTTACTCTATCATTGCTTATGTTTCTGGAAGGCAGTAGAAATCTTAAATTTCAAGCAGTGTAACTTTGCAGGTCATTGCAAGATGGTGTTATCACTACCTGGTAATGACAGACAGTTGAGACCAGCCTAGGAGTTCATATGTCGATCTGTTCTATTTATACCTGTGACATCACAGCATCCCATTTTCACAGACCCACGGCAGCCCAACTGGATGTCATCCTGAGATTTGTAATAGGACAGAACACCAAAATCAAGCACAAACCACCGTAACTGCCAACCTGAGTTCAAAGTCGTAAATTATAAAAATACAATAACTGTATATTATTAGAATACTTGTAATCACCATGCAAACATTCAAACAACTTAATAACTGTATTGTATCAAAGATTGAATGCAGTTCCCGAAAATGTAAGAATGTAGGTCCCATAAACTGTCGCAGTGTTTAAAAATAGCAATAAACAGTTTACTCGCATGCAGATTCTTAATGTACTTTATTTACGTGTCCACCTTCAGCGCTATTAAGTGTCTTGCTTAACTCACCACTAACATAGTTTGTCCACTTCCACAAGGCGCCTTCCATGTAAGGCATAGCAACAAACTTTTAAAGAATGTTTGGCATCATTTTCATGGATTGACAACCAAAAAAATGGATGAAAACTTTTGTTAAAGAGCAATTAGTTTAGGAACTGCCACGCGGCAGCCATCTTGATTTGGAGATTTACAGCTTGCGCTTAAGGTGGCTCTATAACGTGACCAACAACTTCGCACCTCCGCCATGAGGCAATGTTTCGTCCCGCTTATCAGAACGCAAAAAGCTGACAAAATATTCCACAGATCCCAGCAAAAGCTCAGAGATGTGATGCACATATGCCCAGAAGCAGCTGGTTGAGTTTTGGTAAAATTCGGTGAAGAAATGGATGAAAAACTATGGACTAAAATCTGCGGTTTTCGGCCTCTCTATTATAAATGCTATATACAACTTTGGAAAAGGGGTCTGAACTACGTTGCACTAGGACTATCAGCTATCAAATGAAGTTGCTGTGGACCTAGCATACTCAAAGTCTGTCCGTCTGGCGTCTGACTTTGTTGCTGTCCAATACTTTGCCAGTTTGCGCGAGATTCCGGGTTTAAGAAGCGATCGTAGTTTTCCAGCATGGCCGTCTCCTCTTGACGCATCCTCTTTGCTTCTACAGCCTCTTCGTTGGCCCGCACTGCACAGAAATAAGAAGGAAATGTAGTGCTTGATTTGCAAATTTACAATAACTCTTAGAGCATTTCTTTTTTACGTTAAAATAAAATGTCTGTTCATAAACGCGACGTTGTCAGAAAAACATATCTAGCAGTGATAATTTTATCCATTTTAAACTGCAAAAATGTCACCGCAACCACAATCTTTTAGTTTCTACCTACCAAGTTCTTGCTTTACTTCATCCTCGCGCTCTTTTTGATAAATTTCGTCCAGATTCTTTTCAGGCACAGCTGGGCTCGCTGTGTCAGGCACCGCCGCGTCATCTTGCACATCTTTAACCGTCTTTCTCATCTGCACATTTTCCAGACCTCGCAAAATTGCTTCCTGATTAAAGTCGGGCAAACTCGTAGCTCGGCTGTTCACCCTACTCGAAGTTTTTAACCTATTGCGCGCTACAAGAGCTTTTATTATTCCAAGCAGTAGCGCTTCCCTTTTTGGCGAAGAGACTCTATCCAAAACTGAGGCGTGGTTACTAAACGCATCAGTTTTGCTAGGCAACTTTGGTAAAAGTAGACCTTCACTACTTGGTTCCACACGCAAAACCTTTTTCGGGACCTGAACTTCAGGCGGAATAATTACAGGCTTGGTATAAAGTGAAGTGTTTTGAGACGGCGTCGCGGGAGGTTTGGCATCACTTTTCTTATCGGACGGCACATTTACATTTACTGGAAATTTTTTGGGACTGGAATGAGATTTCAATAAAATGGTTTTTATTTTCTCCAACACCGTAGGGTCGTCATTTTTTTCGTTGGTAACCTCGTTTTTTGCCAGTACATTAGTCTTAGCAGAGGGCGACAACTCTGGGGTCTTGCTCGGTTGATGAATAACTCCGGCCAGAATATTATTTCGCAAGTAGCCCGAATCGATGACTGGATAGGTTTTACGTAAGGGAGCCACGATAGGAGTCGGAAGTTTTCGCAAGGGAAGATCTTCCGAAATTTCGTCATCGTCATCCTCTGGGATTTTGGCGACAATCAACGAAGGCTTGACGAAGGTTTGAGAATGAATGACTTCGCGGTTTTTCGGCTCTTCTTCCTTGACATAGTCTTTTAGTTTTATCACGGCGGGATGGGAGGAGTGCAAAGGCCCTGCGTCATTGCCCCGATGTTCATTCTCCGATGCTATGATCAGTTTTCCTGTACTATTCTTAGATTTATTGTTCACGTGTTCAAACATGTGAACCCTGCCATGAACTTCAACGGGGAGTTCAACCCCAACGATTTTGTTTTTCTCAGGAGTCTGGTGCTGAATATCCAATGATAAGTTCCCACCAGTTTGGTTCGCAGTGTCCATCATGGACGAGATGTCTTCGTCAGGTATATGGACAGCTTTCCATTTCCCCCCGGAAACATCTGTGAGGTCATGAATTTCAAAGTGATGACGTTGGGTCCCTCGAATGGTTTTGTCAGATAGCACGATAGGAGGGCTGGTACCTAACATGAGAATATGACAGAAGTTTTACATGAATATACAGCAGCTCGGTAGTTCGATCGTTTGTCCGTCTGTTTCTTAGATGGTGTAGTCAATTGGCTGAAAAATCGACTTAGCTATTCATCTTTAACATTTGTCCGTAGTAGAGGCGTAAAATACGCTGGATAGCTAGGATACTCCGTGCATAGTAACTGCAATAGGACTGACTACGCTGACTTTCTGACCGTTGAAAGTGGTTTTGTCGTGATAGTGATATCGTCCTGTCATGGATAGAAAGAAATCGTCAGTGGTTTAAATAAGCGTCGTGGTTTGTTATCGCACTCTGGCTAGAACCAAGCGATTTTCTAATCGAGTTATTTATTAACATACAGCAATAAATTGTAAGGGAAAGTTGAAATACGTTAAATCTGAATCATAGGTCATAGCTAGGGCGAGTCCAGTCAATTAAAAATATCTCAAGCTTCATTAGTTTTACAACAAATAACTTAAAAGAGCGTGTAGATGTTCATTGCACTTTCAATCAAGCCTAAAGAAATAACCTGCACTGTTTTCAAAACGAACTCACAAAATATGTAATAGTTTTGCTCAATAAACTCAAAATATAGAAATGCCAATTCTACATAACTTTTTATCATAAATTAAATGTTTTCGAGCATCTCCACTGTTTGTAGTTTATGTGTCAATTAAATTAAGTTGCAATTAAGAACGTTCGAAATTCAACTTACCCGAAGCAAAGCATATCAATGTAATTGTTATCTCAGCCAAAAAGTAAGCATTCAAAACTTTGTCAGAACTCATCGCTGCCTAGTGTAGTGCCATTCACATAGCAGCTTACTATAGAAACATTTTGTCACCTATATAAAAGAGAGGACACGACTTTGCGCAGAAAAAAACGTTTGAGATTTGTTCCTTGATAATTTGAGTTGAATATGTCGAAAATTTGTGCTGACGTCATATTAAGATGTGACGTGTTCGAGCATTGGTGGTTACGCCAGTGAACTATAATTTATCAGAAGTAGTTGTGGACAGTTCAGTTCAGAGTACTTTAAAGTTGCCTGTAAGTGCTAATTCAACATAAAGTTGACGTTCCGTCTAACAAACTTCTATTTCGTCGTTCTTTATCGTTTTCGTTCAACGGTTTCAATTCAACGTTTGCGACTGACAGATGACATAAACCTTACCCTGGCTAATTTTCAAAATCAAAATCTCGCAGTCGTTTTCATATTTGTAGTCAAATCTAAATTTCTCTATCATAGTAGTTCCCCACCCGCCTGCCACCAGTTCTGAACTAACTCAAGCAAGACAGACTGTCTGTAAAACCTCTAAAACGATTCCAATAATGTTTGCATTGTCTAATACATGCTTATACTTCTTACTGAAAAAATCATTGCAGTAACTTAGTTTATTCTGCTTAAATCCTAAGCTATGCAAGTTTTATATCTTACACACGTCTACCTGTCCTACACAAGATGACGTTACGGATTGTAAATGTTGCCGTGTAAAGATAAAATGGCATTTTGAGAGAAAATTAGAAGATGGTTTTCGAGCAATGAATGTACCTAATAATGGCTCAAAGTTTCGGATGGGTAATAACTTTGCTTTGGTTGATGTGGGATGTTTGTTCTGGCGTGCCGCTAGGTAGGAAAAACGATAGGAATGTTTTCAAAAAAATCATCGAAGATATGAAGTAGAGTACAAATACAGTACAAAGCAAATTACGGAGTATAGAGTATGCGCTTTATCTCAGGAAGAAATGCAGTAGATTGCCAGAAAGTTTTTTCTAAGTTATACATGTTTACCTGTTTTGATTATTTAAATGCAATTCAAATACTTACAATCCCTGACCTACGAATATCCACTTTAGTCAACTGCCGTAATAATCAAATATGTGCCTTCACAGGATATAATGACACCTACAGTGAGTCTAAGACAAGACACGGAGCATTTGGAAGAAGGCCAGAACCGACAAAAAGTCATATGCCTCGAGACTATGACTCTATACACCCAAGTACTAAAATGTACCACTCTTCCCACAAGAACACGAAAAAATCAGATATGCCTGAGAAGGGGCAAATCAAATTCATGAAGACCTTACTGGGACAAGTTAAAACATTGCTTCATAGCGATGACAGGAAAAAGGAAAAATTTGTCGAGAATAAAGTGGAACCTTTTAAAATACCAGACAAAATTAGCGCGGTAGCTTCTGACAATGATAAATTATACGGTATGATGAATAATGGTAAAGACGATGGAAAATCTGTAAATGTTATATCGATACCCGTAGATGCATTGAAAACCATCTCGAAAAGCGTACCATCGGAGAATGAACTAAGAGTGAAAGGTAATGACGATTTGGGACATAAAACAAAAGGTACCAAAATCCCACTGAGGCCAGTATTAGTACAACTTGCAAGTAACAGGGGTGAAAACAAGGGTCTTACATCATTCTTGCCTGTACTTTTATCAAACCAAGGGCCAAGACTCCAACCATTACGTGCTTACAGCAACTCTCTCCCAGATGAGCAAAATGAAGCACCCTTCGGTACACCTCAAGTTCCGTTGATTATTGAGCGGCACCGAGAAATAGCGCACCGTAGCAAAGGGGACGAAGGACTGTATCGAGATATAGGTCATATTCCAGATGAGATCACAAACAACCACGATCCATCCGAAGAACATTCAGCAGAGGACGCTAGCTTAAGACACAAAAGTCCAGTAAGATACCATCACCACCCTAGAGAGGATGATGATGACGATTTTGATGGCGATGACGTAGACGATGATACCGACGATGACGATGATGACGACGACGATGACGAGGATCAATATGATTACAGAAATTCGCCACAGATGCGCACGGAAGAACAGCGAATCGCCGCGACAAGAAAACGACTGTACGACATGCTGCCTGGAAACGATCCGACGTATACTTCGGAAAACCGTGGCCTAGGATTACCAATGATGCAAATGCCCGAAGCATTTTTAGGTAATCCTATGGTTCAGCCGGGAGCTGGAAACCTGAGAAACTTAATGCCATTATCGATAGGCACAGCGTTGGCAGGCGAGCATGCTGATAACTCAAATGATAGAAATGTCTACATGTTTGGTGGACAATCACCAAAACAAGTTTATGGAGACTCTGATTTAGACTCAGACAACCCTATAAGACAACCTTCGCCAATGAGAGTTAACTCAGGTGGCTTTATCCTCGGTGGTCGAGAAGCTCAAGCAATGTCACCAAACGAAGCTAGCTACCAGCTACAAAAACAACCGGGTTTTGGAGAGCTCTCCGAAAGAGGTCACATATCTCGTCCGAACAAAGGTGTCCTCTTGAAGGTCAACGGTCGTCCCATAGGCGACTCTAGAGAACTCCGGTCTCGTGTGGTCAACGGAGAGTTGTTGAAAGGCAAAGAGAAGATAATCAAATCTAAGGGAGCAATGGATGTGAAGGTTTCGAAAGCAACCGACGGCGTACATTCGAAAGTGGTGGATATAACTAGCACTGGCAATGTAAAAGTTTTGGAAGCCAAAAGTAAAATAGCGAAGTCGGATTGAACGTGAAGAATTTCTTGAAGTCAAAAGTAAAAAGCCTGATAATCTCATAAAGGGCGAGATACTAAATTATGAGCGTGCTAGAAAGTTAAGGTTTATTGCTGTACAAAATACCTATAAAAGCACAAGATTGAGATATATAAAGTAGCATGCGATAAAATGTAAGTAAAACACATATTCAGTCGCTCGGTTTGTCTATACTTTATATATATACTAATAACTACAGATGAAATGACTAAAATTGCTCTATTTTACAAAGCTTGTGAATAGGTTCCTTTTTGGATTACATTTACAGATTAAAATCAATCAATTTTTTCAGTATAATCTTCCTCCCATCGGCCACGCGCGCAACGTTTATACGCATTTTCACTTTTAGATAGAGTTTCTCATACAATTGAATCCAACAGAGTGTCTTGGATATTGAAAACTACAGTATTTTATGGACAACAAACGATAATGAATTTAAAAGGCTTTAAAACAAGTGCATTAAACTTAAAACATTAAAAATATTCGTTGAGGCTCCAGGGACGAATGTCCAAAATTAAATCCCCAATGCTTTAAGGACGTCCAGAAGGAGCCCAACCCTTATGACCATTATCTTGGCACTGAATACAGGATTCTTCTCAATTTCAAAGACTATTATAACCAACGGATAGGCTCTTCTGTCTTAAATGGATTAGTGCCTTTACCTTCAGTGTTTTGATGCCGATTAGCCAAGCCGCCAAAATCATCTCCATTTACTTGAAAAGGATTCGACTGTTTAGGTTCATTTGACCACATGTTGTTAGTACCTTTTGGCTGTGATTGCATTAGTAAGCCAGCTGCATTCCCACCAGACAATTGCATGTTAACTCCACCATTATTTGTATGAGGTACCGCCGGTGTTGAACTATCCAATGATAATAGAATATCAACGTTTGTCGGCTGTTGAGTCTTTGCTGGCTGTTGCGGGGGAGATGGCGGTAGCCTGGGCACCACAGATTCATCAGCAAGTACTTCATATTTCCCTGGTTTTAGAGGCTGTAGGGACAATGGCTGTGAACGATATCGTAAAGAGGTGTGACGGGTGAATGGGTTAGGAGTGGCCCCTTGAGGACGTGGTCGTGATTGGAGGTTTAGTTTTTTATTCTTCTTCTGGATTGGTTCAGGTGGTGGGGCTTCTAATTGCGCCGAGTGTGACGGACTAGAACTGGCACTACGCTGAGGACTGTCTTGGTTGCTTGACACTGAGGGAGTACTAGGTGCTTTAGGATCAACTGAACTTGTACTTGGTTTACCCTCTGTATCCTGTTGTGACCCTTCAGCCTGTGCCTTATCTTTGTTTGATACCAATCTCATACTTGCTTGTCTCTAAAAAAACATGCTATATTGAAAAACTTTTGTCTGGAATGAGACATTCTCAAACATTCAAGTGTGTTAAAAAATTGGGTATTTACTCTTGCCAATCTCTCTTTACCTCAAAATGTTGTTCTTTCAAAGCAACTTGTTTTTGTTTTCTCTGTAAGCATGCAGTAAATGCACAACCTACAGCATGACTTAACCGTTCCCCCTAGAGACACAATATTAAAAAGTTAAATATAAAACTGTATATAAATTTCATATCACAAGGCATCACTTTATGTTGACACTTACAGTATCACGCCTTGCACTGAAACACTGACACATCCACCTGCGAGATGTGCCATCTCTGCTGATGTAACAAAATAACTTCTCATTATAAGGGTCTGGTGTGCAGAATGACACCTTTTCAATTGTTTGATCAATCACAAGTTGCTGTAAAAGATAGATTTTGAAAATTAAACCATGACTCACAGAAAAAACATTAGTTGCAAACTAAGACAATACAAGTGAAAGAAATGGCAAGGAAACACATCAAAAAGTTCAGAGGCTGTTTTATCTCAAAATGTTGTAAATTAACTTCTCTATGCCTGCTGAAACAAACCAGTGCACTCTACTGCTTCACTATAATGTTGTCAGACACTTTAACTTGTCGCAGCAAGACTTAGCCACTAAGGAGAAAGATTTTCAAAATTTTTTTCCCATCTTGAAATTCTCAATTATCAGTATTGTAATGTGTCAGTGTGCAGAAATTCAACAAAATACAGAAAACCAATAGTATTTCAATAATTTAGAATGTTATTTTTGCATGCTGGGTACCAGTACCTTTGGGCTAAGATTAGCACCATGCAGAGTTCAAATGATGCAGTTTATTTAATTAAAGGGCAAAAAACACTTAAAAGTCGCAATTTACCATAATGTACAACCAAAAAATGTTAAAATGTGGTCGTGCTTTACGATTTCTTCCAAATCGCTTTCCACAATAACGAAGAAATTTCCAATCCAGCTGATTATTTATATTAGCGCAATATTTCTGTCGCCTTTAAATTTGCGCATTCTTAAATATTTAGGATTAGCATACTCTAGGTGAAATAGGACAGACACAACTTGTTTTTTCACTACATAATGCACTTTTCATAAAAAACGCCCACAAATATAAAGGCTACTATAACAAACGTTTTTGACTCACAAAATCTTTGAAGCATAAAAACATTAAAATTTTACGACAAATTTATTGCTATTGCTCTCCAGCAAATTGCATATAATTTTCGACGTAATCGTTAAATAGATAAAATCTGAAGGAAAAACGCAATTAAATGTCAAGATAGATGTAACAAAAAGCCACAAATGTTGTCTATCCAACGTCACTAAGAGAACAGATCTACTTTGAGCGTGGGGTAGTGCTTGCAGTTATTTCGTAATATGCTAAAAAAATATGATATAAACGCATAAAACAGCCGATCTTACCTTGGTTTTATCGTCAACGACCCGTATACAGTCTTCAGTGACCAACAAGGTCATTTTCCTACTTCTTCGCCGTTTCTGTGAATTAGAATTAATAAAGGCATGAAAATCAATATTACTATAAATGAGAACAGGAAAATTATGTTCGAACATCGCCATATTAATAACAGGATTTGTACATCTTTTTTCGTACAAGATCACCACAAAAAGTGTACCCTCTAGAAGCAAAATCGCTAAATAAACAAACGGTCATAGTATAGCATAATTACTCACATTCCTTTTGAGAATTTTCGCCGCCTCGCTACAAATTTGTGTTCCACGAGACTCGGCCACTTCTTGGGCTCCCAAATACTAGTAAATAATAACACATTTACATTCTGAAATTGTCAGTTGTGACCTCACAACAAAATACGAAAAAAAAACCTCGTAGAATATGTCAAAAGCCTTAGACATTTTAAGAGCACAAGCAGAAGTAATTTACCTTGACAGGAAAACTGATTCCGCCCGATTTTACTTTGTGGCTGTCGCTTTCCCATTGGTGAGGACGACAACTTTCGGGGACATGCCTTTGAGATCGGCGAAAGCTAATAGCACGTCGAAAGCGCTGCATCATAGTCCTACTTCTAAAACTCTTCTGTGAAGAAATCCAGCTGAAAATGCCGCTCCAAAGTGCCCGAAAATACGGCAGACTTGAAGTACTTTTGCCAGCTAAATATCAATTCGGTCACAAACGGAAGCTGCTGATTTCAATAAATACTTTTTAAACCCGGCTAGGAGCACGGGAATGACTCGGTGTTTTCCGAGGCGCAGCGACAATGACGTCATAACAATCGAAAATTCGCGATTCTTCGCAAATACATGTGCTTATTGCGCTATCAAACCACCACAATGCATCCAAAAATATACGAAAATTAAAGTACATGAGCTGATCTCTATTACATAAGTACCCAAATCTTTATGCAAATCTTTACTTATTCTGATCTTAACCACTAACTTTGATCCCAACTGTGAGTGTAACCATAATCTTATTACACAGTAGCCTTAGGCTTGCGGAAATTTTGAGCCACATAAGTACGCTACCCTTTAATGGAACTGGCTCCGGTATTTAGTGCTCTTTTCCTGTTTGTTTCATCTGTTATTATCATCGTCATCTGTCCTATTAGTTAGTTTCTCAAGCTCACTATCAATGGCCGCCTCGCGCTTATTTTTAATGTAGTTTGTAGCCCCATATCCAATTACGCCCCCGCCTACCGCAGTTAACACAGCAGCGGCTTTAAAGCCCGCAAACATACCGACTGGTCCACCTACCACACCACCAACCACAGCTCCCATAACAGGAAGAAACATTCCTTGGATTTTCGCTGCCTGTAGAAAAAATAGAGCGAACGTATGGAAGTGTCATGGACGTACCGGGCAAACAAGACCAAACAAGACCAGTCGGGCATTATTCTATTCACACTCAGGCATTATTGTTTGAATATATTATATATCATTAACAAATAAAACATCACGCACTTTTCATGCCAGTCGGGGAATTGCCAACCCCCCCCCCCGCTGAAAAACATTAGCCGGTACGCCCATGTCATATCTCTAACTAACTGTGGAATAAATGCTTACTATGGAACTTTCTTACATGAATTCTTGCTGTACTTACTCTGCCCAGTTCCTGGGTAGCGTCGTGAACATTGATTTGAGCGTGCTCAATATTCGATGTGATAGTATCCACAGAAGATTGTTGATCCTATAGATCATCAATCGATTGATAAGTTAATGGATAGGTTGACAATTGATGAAATAGAACATTAAAACGTAACGCGAACTCACATGCACCAAGTCAGAAAAGTCGTGAATAATTTCATTTAATTCCAGTAAACTCTGAAAGAATTTAAAGTCTGGGTTAATACAGAGACAAAATAGTACCACTCGTACTGAACCAACAAATTTTATATCAAGAACGTACTCGCTGAAGGTCGTCCCAGGACTGCAAGGTTGCTTCGTCAGGATTGGTCAATTCTTGATTCAAGAGTTTGTCTAGATATATACATAGTCATTGATCAGTACATGTAAGATGTAGAGTCTGTATTATAAAAGATTAGTCTTAGACTAACCATGCGTTTGTAGCTCCTTATTCCCGCTTTCTTTCATATTTTGCGCAATATGAGTGACATCATTCGTTGGTCTGTATTTCTTTTGAAACTGCATAAACGAATCAATGGCTGACAAAGCTTCGTCAAACGATGGACCAACACGCTGATCAAACTCAGCCAATTCAGTCAAAGGAACTTGGTTTCTTGTCACTTCCATATCTTCAATGCTTTTTTTCAGATGCTAAATGTACAATTACACTCTCTAGCTTTGAAAAAACATGCACATCAATTGTACAAAAGCCCTGGATAATGCAGGTATCCCTATTGACAACAAAAACCTCTGTTTCATGAATTTTTATTTAGGGCTAAAGGAAAAGAAAAAGACTGTGTCTCTGTACCCATAAGGACTTAAAATACTTGTGTGGTTTTCCTTTTGCAGAAACTCAGGCCAAACAGAAGAAGACATTGTCCTATATGTTCTACTGGCTTTCTCTAACTATAGTGGGGTCTTTAAGGAGGTTATAAGATTTTCTATGCTTTCTGTACCTGGACAGTTATTCCAGCATGGACTTGCTCCGCGTTCAATTCACGCCATTGTTTTTCTTCATGATATTTTTCCATATTAATACAATGTTTTCTCAATCTATCCAATGCTGTTGGTGTAGTAATACTTGTAAATGTGTGCAGTGGGACATCAAATCTACCCAAATGTGTTTTAGGATTTGATTTCTTGGTGTCTGCTTCACGAGTAGGAAAGACACTGTGCTCAGGAACTAGCGGAAAATCTAGAATATAAGTATGATGAAATAGTAGAACATCAGAATTCTAGTATATGTACTTTCACTAAGGTTGGCACTAAGGAGGGTAATTGTACCTGCATTGGATATTTTGGGTGAGAGACTCAACTGCTCTCTTGATCCATCATTTTCATCCCGACCATCCTCAGCGCTCTCAATCAACTCTTGAAGTTCATTAATCTCACCCAATGCCTTGTTTGATACAATATTGATTTTCTTATCAAACTCTTTCACTTCATTTTCGGCCACTTGTTCTCTTATAATGTTCATATCTTGAATATTGGTTTTCAATTGCTGCAAAGATAGATTAATAGCACACATAATCATGTCATTCATATATGCTGATATCAAGGTCAGGGATTGTTCTTATTTATAATATTTCGGTCAATTGTAAAAAGAAGTGCAGTATATCTTCTTCTGAAAAACATCACCTTTATGACAATTGCAAATGACTTTTTGATTGCTAGTAGTTTCGAAGGGGTTTGGTAGACAAAAATTAAAATAGTGGTCATTCAAACCTTTATTGTTCGCTCTGCATTAATTCTTTCCACATCAAATTTAGACCAGTCTTTCCATTTTACAAACTAGACCAATTATAGAAAGTGATTACTGAATTGACTGTTACTACAAAGATTCATATATGCTCATAATAATGGCATCTTACACTATACAATAGTTTCTTTTATAGAGTATTGGTATGCTTGTTTATATCCTAGCATACCATCTAATATTTGACCTGCATGCTGCAGTCAAGCTACCTTCTGAATATTGCACTTGTGTCGTTCAAGTCTATCCAAGTCTGTAGGAATCGCAACCTTTGTAAACCTGTTTATCGCAGGTTCATAACGCTTTAAAGGAAATTTATGTCCAGCAGTTACATTTTTCTTTGAAGTATCATCTACACCAGAAAAGTTTCAATCATTTTCAGTACTTCACACCAAATCCTAGCTTAAGGATTTTTTTTCAATTTCGATGCACATGTGAAAATTGGTTCTTTTCCCAAAAATATTCATTATCATCATACACTAACTACTAATACATGCAATAGTGCAGCTTGAAATTCCTGAGAGTGTGTGTGACATGAACATGAGACTGGACAGCCAAATAAAGAGAGCATTATAACTATTTGGCTATCAAGCCTTTATTTAAGTTTCATGTCACAACTTACAATATTACAATAAAATACTACTAATAATACAATACAAGAAATTCATATGACCTATATTTACCTCGACTCTTTTCAAAAGAAGCCATTCTTTTGAATCAAATATAATTCTTTTGGCGCACTCAAATTCAAAAACTTTGCGTGGATATTTCAAATTTAAAAATTTTACTACTTGCAAAAATAAAACTCCAACATAATAATTGTTATGTGAAACGTTTTACCGTCACGATTAAATTCATGTCTAATTGATTCTTCACATTTCATACAATGAGCAAATACTCTTACAGGAAAAATAAACAATTCCGAAAAGTCATTCTACAGAATTTCTTTCAAATACTTTCATATTTTGGAAAAAAAAAACGTACTTCAAAAAATTTCGCCATTTTCTGTTTTTGTTTTGAAAACACCTAGTTCCAGTACCCTGGAGGCCCTGCCATAACAGTGAACAAGTCGTGTCGTCATCATTTTTCCCAGAATAAATTATAAACACTAGAATAATACGAATAAACTACAAATAAAGTATAATAAATCTTGAATAAATTATGAAAAATCAACAAAAAGTTTACCAGTTGCAATTTAGTTCAACCATTATATACAAAATTTTACAATACTATTAATGCTCTAGAAATGAAACATAGTTGTTTAGAACACCCAATTGTTGCACACTTTTTATTGTCATATCAGAGCTTTTCATTGAACCTGAGAACAAAAGAACAGTGGTTACAATCATGAATGTCTGTTTCACTTAAGGAATGCAATTCAGTTCCAGCCTACCTGTTTCAAGCTTTACAGGAGACAGCATTTTAGTTGCATCGTCATACTGCCAATCGTGTTTTCTTGCCACTAAAAGATAACAATATTGAACTATTTGGAATACACTTTTTGAGAATAAAGAGTTCTATTAGTAACTGAAAAATTCTACAGAATACAACTAACCTTCAAGTGCATTTACAGCAGTCATACCAAGGAAGACACAGAAACTATCAATATGAATAGACGTATACGCTTTCTGCACCAGTTCAAACAAGTGATTCCTGATTTTTCCTAAAAGTGATGGAACACAAAAACTGCTTGAAATTTACTTGACGTTTTACCACATAACTCTAATACTATTCTATTGTGATGATATGTAGCTTTGCTTACCTTCCAGTAGCAACATAAGAGGTTTAATTTTCTCAGACCAGTTTTGTGTAAGCTCAGAGTAAATACCGCCATAATCTTTCAACCACATTTTGCAGCCTACATTCCAGATTTTTTGTAACTCTTCAGCCGCCTGAAAATTGTTCAACTATAAATAAATATTCATTACTAACTAGATCAAGAATTTTTTTATTCTTACTGATTTAATATCCACTGGTATACGCTTCCACAAGAACTTGGCATTAGCTCTGAAAATAAATAGTCATTGATTGAGCTCCACTACACCAAAAGTTCTTTGCAAGCAAAACTATGAAGTTTGAAATGTCCGGGGAAGAAATTTAAATTTAAACTATATATCAATCAGCAAAGACAAAACTGCATGCCAGGCATCTCTGTCACACAATGCAAAATTTCTGATCTGGAATTTAAATGCTATTAAAATGCATTACAGCACAAATGATATGAAAAATATAAAGTACTTACAAATCATTTAAAACAAGGTAGATGGCTAGTTGTTGAGAATATGTTTCAGCTGTTGCTAAACCCTAGAGTATAAAAAAATACCTTACAGAACTGTCACACTGAACATAATTGTAAAAGTAAAAGACAAAATACATGACGTGGTAACATCACAATTTAACAATATTATGAATGTTACCAAATAATTCAACGCTTTCAAATTCAAATAACAGCAAATAGCACAGTCAGCTACAAGAATATAACATCATTCTTACAAATTACACTAGTGGCATACATACATCAAGCTCAGCTTGTTCAAAATTCTCCAGAAATTCACCCAAAACTTCGGCAGTGAAAGTCACTCCGTCCGCCATATTGTTTTCCTAATTTCGATACAGGTCGCCCATGTAATTACCTAAATGTAACTTTTCGCACTTCCTAGAAATCTTTTAAAAGCATTGTACATTCCTGTGTACTTCCATGAAATTTTACGACTGATAATATTTTTAATGCTTTCTCTTTTGTTTCTCTTCTACAATATAACTGACAAAACGTACAGTCACTAGATTTTGCATGAGCATTTAGATTTGTTCTAAAATACTATTGGAGAGGCTGCAAGTCAAGCCTTTGCCATCTGGTTCAACATTCAAGGCTGTAACAACTCCGTCTTCAACAACCATTGAGTACCTTAAAACAACAGGAAAACTAGCAAACTGGGAACACTTTAGAACAGTTTGAGTCTTATTGTGAGTGAAAAACAAAGTTTCTCAGCATTACACAATTTCAGAGGAATAACTGAGACCAACAATTTACCTCTTCGATCTGTGATTTCCAAGAAAAGGAGTTGCATCAAAAGCCATGTCAATTGCCTAGTTTCGAAAAAGATGTATATTCAACTAATCATTGTTTCCAGTCCATCATTGAACAAATACCTCCGCAGCACCAAATGAGAGCACAAACCTTGGTAAAATCTCCCGCAGTATCAGCCAACATTCTGACCTAAGAAAAAAGTGAATCCAATATAACTCTGCATTAATGATATAGTTCTTTGAAAATCAATTTTGTATTATGTACCTTGCCTTCAGCTTTATGCTGCTCACCCCATGCAGACATCACAAACGGATCATTAACAGAAACACATGCAATGACTTCTACGCCCTTTGCCTAGAACAGAAAGTTTATATTCATCTGTATCAAAAATACCCAAATATTGTTGAAAAAGTCCAGTTATTGTTATTGACCTTACCAAAGATTACTCATGATAATGTATAAAGATTACTTAATACCTTTATCTTATCAAAATCTTCAATGTACCCAGGTAAATGAGTCTAAAATAAATCAAAATTCACTGGCAAAACTACTTCTTTATTGCTATTCTACTTCCACTTTTTCCATTACTTAAACAATTTTACTTGTCAAGGTAAAAATTTTATTATTGTCCACTCACAGTACCCACCTTAGAACATCCAGGCGTGAATGCCCCGGGCACCGCAAATAGCACGCCCTTCTTTCCTTTAAACAACTCAGCAATGTTCACGACTCCACCCGGAGTGCCTTCAAATACTTCAATAGATGGCAGCTTCTCCCCTGGCTAACAAATGATAAAAACACATTCGTAGTCAATTTCGATGTTTGTTGAAGTATACACTTTCTACAGTACCTTTATTGGCATCTTTGCCGCAGTAGTGGTGATAAATGTGCGTTCTAAAATTCCTCTGAAGTGAAGACGAAGGATTTGCCGAACAGCTGTTAGCTTCAACATACCGTTAAGAATATTACGTAATTGCATGACTGATCGGTTAAAGATTAACCACCTGGAACGGTAACTTCATAAGGCCATTTCAAGCTATAAAATTTTGAATATATAGTGAAAATACCGGTGGAAAATACTAGTAACAGTGATGTTTTTGCATGCTAGAGGCGAATGGGCGAAAACTTGGTAGACTGTTTGTGTGTTTGTTTGTCTGTCAGTTCCTGATAGGTTGTTGGGTGGGCATTGCAAATCGAAGCATCCGAAAAAATTACTTTCAACTTATTTTCGAACGTAATGAATATAATCACAAAGAAGCAAAGAAAATTTCTAAAACAATTGTTAAAAGTATCAATTGGATATTGAATATAGTACGCTCAAATCTTCGATAAATAACAAAGTCACATTACCACAAAATCATCAGCTTTCACGATGCATGAAAACAGCACTGTACAATCATCTTCTTTTCACTAGTTTAGCCTGCTTATGTTAATAAGTCTACACTTTAAACATAGGCCGGCTGTTGTGTAAAGCTATGACGTGAATGTCATACTACGATAGATAGATACGACACTCTGTATAAATTCAAACCTGGTTCACATTATATAACAATGATAATACAAAACGGTTTCCAAAATCCTGTTCATCGACTTGCGATTTTTCTCAAACTGACGGATGCGATAAAGCGAATAATAGAGACGCGTATATGATAAAACAAAGCTGCTGAAAACAATCGCGAGCTACTTGACGCTATCGTGTCATCAAGTCGACTTTCACACACGCTAGGAGAAGAGAAATCGCCAGGAAATTGCAAACCGTCCTGAATGGGTTTGCATATCTGATCTACAGCTCGTCCTTCCTCAACAAAGTGTATCTATCATTACTCGGTTTCAATCTTTTGAAAACAGTCTCTGGTGGATCAGTCTTCTGATCACCATCATCGCCTCCTGCTTGCTGGTTCATATCTATACGGTTTCCATACTCGTCTACAGGATGACCTTGTTCGTCTTCATCTTGGAGCTAGAAAATAAATAGTTTCTCATATGCTGTATTGCTAAATACTGTAATACCTTGCATCACAATAATATATCACACTGCTATTTGCAAATTACCTGCGGTGGTTCCGTTGGATCAGGTCCATGATGGAATTCACGATGAAGTTTTCCCGAATGAAAGTCTGCTAAAAATTGCTCCAGCTTGGCTGGATTTCTAGAGAAGACAATAGACAACGTGAAGTATTTTTTGAAGGCACTACAGCTTTGCTGACTAATCTAATAATTAGAGCAAATAGTCTAAAAGATACCAAGGTAGGCTCGGATCTAGGATATTCGAAAGGGATGTGGCTAAGGGCAAATCCGGGGTATTTGAGTTAGGCTATAAGCACATGCAGTACAAGCTTCTAGAAAAGCCAAAATTTGAAAACTGCTGGCAAACAGTATTTGTGAATGATACTAGTGAAAATTACTAGTGGCAGCAGAGCTCAAATTTATTCAGACCTTTATGTAAGACAAGGACACTGTAAATTAAAGTAACAAACATAGCCAGTTGACAGACATAGTCTACCACAATTTGCTTTAATCATGTTTAGCATTTCTTGTTTATACACAACGCATGGAAATATTTACACTACCTGACTCCCATAATTTAAAACTTAACGTAAATTTACTGCCAATAAACTGGGCTGAAGTAAATAGTAAACCAACTTCAGCTTGGTCAAACAAGGGGGGGAAGGTGGCTAGCCACTCAATGTACCATCCCCTGACATCCCCCCCTGCAAGGATATGTAACCAACCTTATGTCTTCAAACTTCGGAAGAGTGTACATGTGACGAAAACTATCAATTGCAATTAAAGGAAGATCCTGCGAAAAAGAGCAAAGATGTCACAGAAACAGCACTGAACATGAACATAACATGCACTGAACATAACAACTTACATTTGTCGACTTGCCCAGATGGTGCAAGGGATGTGAGAACTGGACTCCATCAGCAGTGAGAAAATTGATGGTTCCTTGAAGCAGGAAAAAAATACTTTAGGGGTGATTACAGTAAGGGCCTTTTTGTCGACTGTTGGTTTGCCAAGGTAAGGTATCACTTCTGAACCTCACCTTTTTTCCCAGTAAAATGAGTCTGGATAATATTTCTATATAGCTCTTGACTGTCTTTGTCATCAGGATGGTGGAACAACAACATGAATGGTATCCCTTCTTCTGTCAATTCCTCTGCATTTTCAAATGTAATTTCGCGAACCAATGGCACACAGCTTTCACTGGCCCAGGATTTCATAGAATCAAAGTCATTTAACGCAGCGCTATACTGCGATTCCAAATTCTACAGTGTAGAACAATGAGAAATATTGAGGGTCCAAGACCTTTATCAACAGGTAAGACTTTTATCCTGATGAGCAACTATGTCTGGAAGGGTGTTGAACACAGCAAAATACAACAACATATTGCAGTAAAGTGCACTGGGTGTATATATTGCCAGTCAAGTTGCTAAAATGCTAGGGATAACCTTCCAATAAAAGATGAACGAACATACGTCTGATTTAAAGACAATCTTGTCTCCATTTTGACGTTCTTTTGCTGATGCATCACTAAAAATACATCAAAAATATTTTTAAATATACAATGTTCATCTACTTACTAACTGTGAGTGCAAACATAGTTCTCTACAAATTCTATTAAGAAAGAGAAGATATTATGGCATTACCCAAATCCAACATGAAATTCACAATCATCTCTCAACTGATCGGCGAGCTAGAAAAATATAGAAATATTTACTACACAACCCTTGGGCACTCTGTCTTGTTAGATTTTTCCAGGTTGCTCATAGCCATTTAATGCCCGACAATCCATTCATCAAGAGTGAGACTGATGCAAAATGTCTACCTTTTCAAAGAGCTTATAATGTTCACTTTCCTTTGATGCAAAGTAACCAATCACATTTCTTTTTGACATCTATAAAGAACAAAAAGAACTAGTAAGCAAAAAGGATTAGAAATTTTAAAGTCACTGCAACTGCTAAACATACAGTACTATACCTCCAAGTTTAAATCTTGAGTTGCATGGAACTCATTTATTTTGTCAGACAATTGTTCGCGACAAAACTTTGAAAGCCCATCAACTGTCCTCTGACCACGAAATTCTCGTTTTGTGACCTAAAATGTTTGGTGTCTAGTGTAACAAATTATGCATAGAAGCTACCGTAATTTCTGTACTTGCCCCCCCCCCTTGTCTTTAAGCCCCCCTCTTTTGAAGGCAGAGAAAAAATATGCCCCCCTTCTCAATTTAGCCCCCCCCTCCATCCGTTAATCAATACTACATGATTTCAAAACTATAATATTTTATTAATGGTCCTTACTGCACTGACATTAATCTTCATATGTTTTATATTTATATTTATATATTTAGAATAAGGCTCCCCTCTCTATTAAGCCCCCCTCTTTTTTAAATCCCCCTTAATGGTGCTTAAAAAACAATAAGCCCCCCGGGGGCCAAACACAGAAATTATGGACAGAATGGTATTTCATGTGGCAGGGTGAAAGTTTCACCACTTAATAGATTAAAGATTATACATATTTATAAACCTGTGCATTTCGGAATATTTTTAGCGTAGGATATTTGTTGACGTTGTATCTCTGACAAAGTTCTTGCTGATTGTCACAATCTATTCTTGCTAGTAATAAATCTGTCTAAACACATTAAAAAAAGCAATATGAAGATGTGAAAAAAACTTTCCATTAAAAAAGTGGTCAGTGTCAGTAATTCATAATAAATTTGCATCATACAGGAAATTCTTCTTTCAAAATGTTTGCTGTCTGTTCAAAAATTGGTTTCAGCATTTGACTAAATCTGCACCTGTTTACAAGAAACAATGCCATGGTATAGAGAAAAAAGTAAAATAAGCAAACATCCTCCAAACTTTCACATGTTATAGGCTGAACACATTTCGACTGTGTTCTTAGTTGCCTAACAATCTTGACTAAAACAGTGAGTGTCACTGTGTACAATGCAATTACACAAACACAAGCAAAAAAAGATACTTATAAGATATTGATATTGCTCAAAAAAATCTATATGCAAGATCTTGGCCATTTTTTTCACCTCTTGAATAAGCATTAGTCACATTATAAATTGAATTTATACATCTGCCTAACTAATTCAATATATGTAAACAAAATAATTTAAAACCATTGCCAAAAAGTTAAATATGCCACAGGAAGATGCAGGACAGGCAAATCTGACAAAAAGTCTTTATTCATTTAGTGAATGTCACATAAACACATGATCGCTTACCAATCTGCATAGAAATTCACAAAAGCAACTTTAGCTCTAGCTGTGAAAACAAAACAAATAAAATGGTTAACAAGATTTTATACATTAGACAGAAAAATTTGACAGGCTGCATCACATTTCATACAAATGAAATGAAATGTAGTTTTCGAGATGAAACACTTTTTAAAGTAAAAGTACAAGGTCGTATTATTATTATTATTATTATTATTATTGTTAAATAATAAAAGAATAACTTACCTAGCTCTTCCTCTACATTGTTGTGAGTGAGATCGACAAGATTTGCCCCATAGACAGTAGACAAAAACAAACTTGTCTAAAAACCAAATTTACACACGTATCAACTAACTGCTACAACTGCAAGGCGTATCAACGGGTCACAAAAACATTACAAAACATACCGTTGCGACGTATAAAACACTCTGCATCCTCAGCAGCATTATAGAAAACGTAGAAGTTAAATTACAATAGAAAATTAAAGAAAAAAGAGCAGGAAAGTGAATTTCATGACAGGTTTCGCCGGCAGCAGGGCATTGAAATTGACAACCAGTAAAATTTCACCACGTTGGAAATTGCGAGAAAGTCCACGCGCCCGCTCGAGACAAATACCTACAACATAGCTCACCCAAGAACAATTTACAAAAATCTTGGGCAATGTCGCAATTTATTTCGGAAACGGACGACTGCACTGGGTTACAGTAATTATATCTAATAGACTTTTGCTATGTACAGCTCAACAAAACTTTCTCAGAACTGTCACCATTCTAGCGCGCAGTCGCACAAAAAGCGAAGCAGTTTGCATCCCATATTTCTAAGTTGTGTTCTTGTCTATCAGTGATCTTCCATACTCTAAAACTTTCGACACATTCACTTTTTTCCATAGCCTCCTATAAACAACGCAAAAGAACTTTGTACTGGTCATATTTTCACAAATTTTAAAATTCAAAAGCAATTTTAATTTCTTCACTGACTCATATTATCGATTTATTTTACCTGGCGTCTTTTTCCTTTACGCCATATTGGGACAAAATCATTTGTAATTCTTCCTCCAATTCCTGAGAAAAAACAATTGGATAAGTTGACATGGAAACATTTATATCATAGCACTGTACATTACGTTAAATCGATATACACACCCAATTTACCTCAATACTCTGTTCTAAAAATTCATTTTGTTTCAACATTTTTTGAATGTCAACCTAAACCAAACCAAGAGTACTTCGATCAGAATTGATCTTGTCGAGTGAAATATCAAAAACGTTCATGTTTTACAGGTTATCGTAGAGTTACTAGACCATTTAGTGTACACGATTGAATACAATCTGTAACTTTTGAATACCTCTGTTTCTTTAATGCATTGTTCAAAGTGTTGACAGACAGAGGTTGGTACGCAGTTTTCACGCTGGTATCTTCTCATCTCATCCAATGTCTCTAGTTCACCTGCGATCTAGAAGAGAAAATACAAGAACAAATCGTCATTTACAACTATTGTTGTCACATTTATAGGTTGGTTTCAATAAGCGTCGTATATGTCTCAGAAAGCTGTAGGACGAATGCTATAGACTGAGACAAATTTGTCTTATTGGTCAGCCATACCTGCATATGAAGGTCCTCAACTTGTTCTTGCAAGTCTTTAGTTACCGCTTCAACATGAACACGAGTTTGTACAACACTGGCACTATTGTCTGAAAAGAAATTCAAACTGTCATATAGCTACCTTATATCAAGATCAGGGGCCGGTTGTACGAAAGGTGAATAGCGCTATCCACTGGATAGTGATTTTTTTAAACATTCGTAAAATTTTCCATTGATCGTTATGAAACAAGATTAAGATTGCTATTCATAGATTAAAGGCCGCTATGTTTATTTCTTTGGCCAATTTGAATGTTTCGTCGCTTTTTGTCCAATTTTGCGAAGGTTGAAAAAATCACTATCCACCTTTCGTACAACCGGCCCCAGCAATTGCACACATTTTTTATAGTGAATAATTGAAAGTAGAATTGCAATACACCTTTTATGCAAAATTTCAAAGATCCTAAACTACAATCCCTGACCTGGAGCAACGCATTCCATGTACACATTCAATTACCTGAACTGTGCACAGACATCGTAGCAGTAGGAACTTCTAAATCTAACTCTTTCCTTGCTTCAGTGCGCAATCTGTATTACAGGGAAGAAAAGTTCAAATAGAAATCCTTTTAAAACGTAGAAATTCATCATTAAACGAGAAGACTCGAACGAAAGAATCACTTCTTTCTTGTAAAATCATTTAGGCCCGGTTTACACTGTCAAAGTTTCTGTGATCAAAGTGGGAATTTCGGATAGGTAAATCCTACGTTTTCAAGGATTTGCTAAAAATCTTTAAGGGAACTAATACAGTGCTCAATACTAAACTATTTCACTTTGATATTTCTTCCAAAATTTTCAGAACGTAGAATTTCCCTGTGAAAATTCCTACTTTGATCACAGAAACTTTGATAGTGTAAGCTGGCCTTTAATAACTGTGCTAACTTTAAATTGCTTTAAGATCATGACACCAGTAAATTTTCAACGTATCAAATTATTGGAAAAGCAGCTAGCTAAAAAATATCATAGTTACAATATCATAGTTTAATGCACAATTCAAAGTCCGAAAACCGGTACTAGTTCGCGTCGTTACAATAGTTCATCAATGAGCTTCCTCGTGATGCTTCATCAAATCAGTAGCCATGGCAAATTCTTCATCACACTCAACACACATATACGCCATTCCCATTGGTTCAACGGCTGCAAATTCGTGCTCCAATTGGTGTTTGTCAAATGCCTCACGTGACATTGAATCAAACTGCTTCGCACAAAATTTACATTTGAACGACTGTGCTATACTTGGTGTAGTCTTCACGCTCGCAAATGAAGTAGAACCCGAATTCATAGCAGTGTCTTTCTCAGTTTTAATATGTGCTTTCTCGTGTGCTGCTAAAGCGTCCAAACCATGAACTATTACCGAGCAGACATCACATCTGTATACTTCCAAACGAGTAAATTTGACTGTCTGTTCGTTAGTTGGAGATACATGGGCATCATTGAACATGCTTCGGGGATCGTCGTTATCGCCAGGATTCGGCGATTTTGTTTGCAATTGCAACGGCCGAGTGTGCATGACTGTAACATGCCTTCGCAAAGCAGACAGAGATTTGAATGTCCTTGATGGTGAATCGCAAAACTTGCACGCGTATTCAGTTTCATGAGACGAATTAACAACCTCTGTGTACTCGCTTGGTTTAAAATCAAGTTCACCATTCCCATGTTCATGTTTCGAGTTATCAAATTGTGCGGAATCAAATACGCTGGCATGGGTTTGTTGATGAATTCTCAATTCAGTTTTTCTTTCACAGAGTTCACCACATACAATACATTGATACGCATAATCGCTGCCGTGAACAGCTTTCACATGGTGATACATGTGCCCAGGTTGCCGAAACTTCAATTTGCAAAACCGACATTCGTGCTCTCTACGATTGAAATGGATATCACGATGGGTATGTAAATTATTCAAATATCTAAAACGAGTACCACAGATTTCGCAAGAAAACGCCCCAGTCTTCCCATCCTTAGGTGCTCTACCCCGTCTTTTCGGTTGTGCCCAATTCTGCACATTGCTGGTAAATTTGCCTTCTTTAAATTTAATACTTTGGTTTTCTGTTGACAAAACATTGCGTTTGTTTGGCTGTTTTCTAATCTTCTTACTGATGCCAGCACTGTGATTGTCAGCAAAATCAGTACTAAGGTCTCCAGAAGCATTACCTGTCACTTTACCTTGACATGTTCCCACATGCACATTATACAATCGTTTTAGCTCAAATGTACTAAAACAGAGCTCGCATCTATACGGTTTGTTGTTGCTATGCACCCGAATACAATGAGTCTTCAAATGACACGTTTGTGTGAAAGTACAGCCACAAGTATAGCAAGAGTATGGTCTGTTCTTAGTAGTCGATGTCATGTGCATGGAACAATGCTTCTTTAAACGCCATGGAGCTGTAAAAGTTTGGTTGCACTTTGCACATGCATACAATTGTGGCACGGTTTTCTCGTGACTTCTGGAATGCTGCATCAGCTGGCTTAATGTTCCAAAGCATTTACCACAAACATGACATTTGTGGGTTTTTTCACCATGAATTTGAGTTATATGTCGTTGAAGCGCCAAAATTGTGGAATAAGTCTTACGACAAATATTGCACCTGGTCCTTTTCTTTGATTTCACATTGACATTAACTTCCTTGCAATTTCGCCGTAAAGCTGAACGCCCATTCATTCCAGTTTGCGGACGTACTATTTCATTGTCTGCGTCGTTTTGGTGGGAAAGCAAAACAGCCTCATCACTCTGCAACATAGGTACATTTCTTTGAAGTTTGTGCGATAGAGATAATGAAGAAGAATTGTTAATACTTCGTCGCTGCAACTCTTGAGTATCATTTTGCCAAGTGGACAAACTAGTTCCTGTTTCTTGTGGTACTAATAAATGATTAGTAATTACTTGCTCTTGATTTCGTCTGGTCTTCACTCCTGGAAATAGCAATCCATTGTTGATCCTGCGGTTTCCGCCAACCTTTCCTGGTATTTTCCTCTTAAAGCCTTCGTGAAATTCTTTAATATGTCGATGCATAGAAAATTCACTGCAATACCCTCTTCCACACAAGTGGCAATAAACAACATTACTCGTTTGTAATTGGCCTATTTTGCTAGGTTTGTTAGGGACTTTTGGTGCGGCATTCTTATGTGTTTTCTGATGGTTTTGAAATACCTTAATAGACTTGAAAACACGATTACAAAACTTGCATTTATAGCAGTGTCTCCTGCTATGCCATGCCATGTGGTTTTCCAGCTTTTTCTGCGATGGAAATGTTAGATCACACACGTGGCACTGGTATACATTTTCAACATCAACAAATTGCTGCTCAAAAGATACAGTTTCATTGCTCTCATTCTTCTGAGGTGCCTTGGAACCCTTCTTTCTGGCTATTTTTGAGGAGAAAACTTCCTTTTTTGAAACAACTACTTTGCTATTTGTGGAAACCAGTTTGCTGTTGGAGGAGACAGCCTCAGGGATAGCCAATTTTTTGTTTAGGTGGGTAACTTTACTATTCTGAGAAACAAACTTGCTCTTTGGGATGACCACTGCCCTATTCGGGATGACCTCTTCGTTTTTCACCAAGGCTTCTTTTTGGTGGCATCGTGTGAGATGAGAACGAAGGCCACAAGGCTGTTGAAATTCTAACCCGCAAAATGAGCATTTGAACTGCCTTTCCTCATTGTGTAACCAAAGATGCTCGTTTAGGTGGCTTTTCTGTCTGAAAGTATTTCCACAAACATCACACATATAAGGTCGCTCCCCAGTATGCGTTCGATAATGAATACCCAAATAGCTAGGAGAAGAAAATACTTTGTCGCAAACACTGCAAGCGTGCATTCTCCTAGCTGATTAATCACAAAATAGCTACTGAATTTTACTAATCATCAAATCGTTTCACAAGTCAAACGCTTTTTCAACAGCTTTTTATATTGCTTGCCTTGTGCACTTCAGTTGTTCTTCAACAGCGAAACAAATAGGCTTTCCTTCGCTTTTTACGCCAAAAGCAGACACCACATCATACTGCACTAGCTTCTTTGTTAAAATAGAAAGATTTCCTTATGGATATTTATTAAATATTAAAACAATTTTATCGATTTTTGCAAGAAAACCGTTCGGCAAATTTTTATTCACACGCACGTTGTCGACTTATCGTGTGGTCGTTAGTCTCGTGGGCTCGTTGCGCATGCGTTAGGTAAAAACGGCACTGACCTCTTGGTAAACTGGATGGATATAATGCTCGGAGTCAAAGAGCTCAATGCAAAACTTCAATGAAACTAAAACAAATTTTTAAGCTTTATTACTTCTGTCTAGACCGCACACTGGTTGCTCGAAATATTTCTGAAATTTAAAGACTTTTAGCTGCATTTTGCATGAGCTCATGCACATTGCCATCGTCACCATTTATCACTCCAATTCAATTATCTATAGGCTTTAAATTCCTACCTCTCATTTTCAGCTAACAACAGCTTTACATCGTTCTCAATATTTTCAAGCCTGATCTGTTGAACTCGCACAGCCTCTGTAACTGATTTAGCCTTATGTATGGTTGGAATGTGAGAGTAAATTTTTCTATGGTTAGAGACTTTGTTCTCATCTAAAATGTATGCCAGATAACTATCATATTCGTCCTATCAAGAAAGATACAAGGGTTTTCAGCAGTCGTTGAAAGCACAGCAAAACTGCATGAAAATGCTACTTCTGCATTAGAAGATGCAATATTTTAACCTCTTCTTAAATATCATAAATAAGTATAACTACAAAGCCCTGATTTTGATACAGGCACTTTGACACCCACCTTGATAAATTTTAACAGACGTGAAAATGTAGTCGATTGTTCAATCAAATCACCAAAACATTCAGTGTAAGCTTGAAGACGAAGAAAGTTGGGACCATGAATTGAAGATTCGGTCAACGTAAGAAGTTTCTAGAGCAATAGACACTGATAAAGAAAAAACCCCTGGTTTCCTTGATAAACTTTCATACCAAGCATTAAACTGTATTCCAACCTTGTTTAAACGTCTTCGGAGTCTGTGAACAATGCGGTCGCCTGTCAGCAGTTTTCTGTCACAAGCATCTGGAAGATTCATAACGTTTTCCTCGAAATCCTTCATGGCTTCGTATTGGTCACTTTTGGTCACATGAGCAAGATGACTTGTGATAAATTCACGTTTTTTACAACAAAAACCTGATGCCTTTTCTGATCCTTTATTTTTAATAGAGTGAACCATTATCTCAGGTAGTTTTAATTCCTCCAGAAGACAAGATCTTTCAAGGTCAGCTTTTGCTTTAAACAACTGGGGAGGACAAGGCCTTTGTCTTCCAAATCCAGTCGAACCTTGCCTCATTACAGTCTCTGAATCACCACTATACTGACCTACAGCAAGATAGAGCTAGTTTATGGGGTAGATACAGACTGGCACTTGAAACTCTCAACTACAGTATTACCCAAAGCACCAAAGCTAAATTCTGTCACAGCATCCTGCATATCCTTGTGATTTTTTTGTTCTCGGGTTAATTGTCCTTTTCTGACTGGTAAGTGCACTGGTCGGCTGGCTGGTTTCATTCTACGAAGGCAGGAAAAATCGCATCAAAACGAAAGACCCCGTAGAAATTACTAACTCAGTCAAGTTTCAAAATTTTTAAGATACATCCATTCTCTGAATGGCTTCATATTCGAAGACGTCTTTACTGATAGTCTGATACTTACCTAACTGGAGCACCCGTGGAAGCGGGCCATTCCCTATGTAATTTTTGCTCCTCAAATTTGTACAATTTGTTTGAATTGAGATGACCACTCACATACGTTTTTATGTCTTTTTTATGCGCGTCTTGAATGCTACGAAATAAAGACATTCTACCCGGTTGAAAGGCCATGACTATAAAACGATTTTTAAGTAAAAAACAGAAGTAAAAACATGAAAAAATTGGATAAATTATAAACACATGGCAAAAGACTAAGGAGAGTTAGTGTTGCTTAGCAACAAGATTTTATGCTTGTCCCCATTACTTCATGTAATCTGTCCCTTAAAATTTAGATTACCATATCTACCAGAAAAAAGTTGTAAGAGACAAGGTCATTTAGTTAAGGAATACGTATCTCTGTCTATAAAAGATAGATTTCAAAGCAAATTATTTGCAAGTCATTCTCGGTCGGTTCTTTTTTCGAAATTCTTTTAGAGGAACGATATTTTTATCATTTTTACCACAGTTCATATTTTATGTGCATCTATTCCACCATGTCATCTTCAAGGTCAAGGTCATCTAAATCTTCAAATAAACTCTGATCCACAGGGACCCCATCTATCGTAGGTACAGATTGTCCCGCATCATCCGCTGTAACCGCACAAGCCATTGATAATCCATCCGTGTCCGTGTTCTTCTCCTAAAAGACGGGGGCTGATATTCAACATCGCGTATAGCTGCACTCGTTGTCCAATTCGTTACCAAATCCCAAGCTCAAAAGCAGTCCTCTTAGAGAACGTCTAGGCTTTACTCTAAAGGCCATTTTCCATTGCAGCTATTTTGCACGCGCGGGCGGAGCGCACAGTTTTGAACATGCTCTGTTTCTATCTGTTATCACTTGTTCTCGCGTGCACGCCAGGAAGTTAAAAGTAATTCAACTTTCTCCGCGTATACGCGAGATCAAGAGCAGACAATGAACAGCAGAGCATGTTCAAAACTGTGCGCTACGCCCGCGCGGCCAAAACGGCCGTAGTGGATAATGGCCTTAAGACAAACAAGTTAAACCAATAGACGTAACACACAAACCTGTGCTGTCTTCTCTTTTATAGCGATTGGTAGCCCATTTTGATTGTACCCCAAAGAACTGAATGCATCCACAGATATATCCACGACTTTTGTATCATCCTCTTCTTCTTCTTCCTATAGAAATACACCCTTTTGAAAAACACAACTCTATATATTGAAATAGGAAGATTTTCTGTGCAAAACTTAAAGTCCTTCCTCAAAGATAATGCGCATGCACATTACATGTCACCTCTTCGCGTTTGTATTGCGTGATATCAAATGATTCTTCTTCATCGTCCTCACCAACGAGTTCAGGTCGAAATTGAAATACTTCTCTACCACTTATCTAAGTAAAAACACGGTTCGTATCTATCAATTTTAGTGATGCACCGATATCTATATCGGCGTATCGGTATCGGCGTTTCGGCACTAAAATAAAAATATCGGTATCGGTATTTTTGTTGTTGATATTACCGATATTTAACAGCCCCCTCAAAAGGCTGAAATGTGATTGTTCATTGGAAATAATTTTCGAATGTCTTAAATTGTGCTATGGCTTTTTGGCAAACTGGTAGATCTGAGAACTAGAATTTGACTGTTATTTTAAAACAATATTAAATTTAATGAGTATTAATGATCAGGTATACGAGTGGTATATTCTTATGATGTCATCTTTGAGTTTTGTGAAATGGAGTACACTATCGGTATTGGTATCGGTATCGGCAAAATATCGGCCTTGTAATACCGGTTATCGGAATATCGGTGAATTTCCATATCGGTGCATCACTAATCAATTTTTCCATTAGGTGAAAATGTCCGTGCGAAAAATAAATCTAACAAACTGATTGGCTGACAATACATTTCGCCTTACAAACCAATCACGTTGCTATACTTATTTTCCGCACGAAAAAGTCCGCCTAGTGGAATTAAAATCAGAAGTTCACAAGGCTTGCTGAAACTCAAGTAGTGGTACAAACATATTAAAACACGAAAACAGCTCACTTTTCCAACAATTCTTCCTGTTTTAAACGCTTCCTTTTTTTTCTTTGTCTCACTTTCAAAAGTTTCCCTTTTCTCTTTTAACTGCAAAAAGGCAAACAAAACACAGAATAAATAGTTGCAAGTCTCTCAAGCAAAGAATATACCAAGGCTGGATTCAACTAAGCGAAAAGGTCAGTTGATTTATTTGCTAATTTTCTTCAGACTAATTCAAAAGAACTTTTGTTTTATGTCATAAACACCTTTCTCGTTTTCCAAGTCGTAAACGTTTCTAAAGTTATCTTCGTTAAATTCGTTCCTAATTTTCCTCTTTCTTCCTCAATGAGTTCTTCCAATGATATTTCGTTTTTCTCTTGTTTTTGTTCTTTCTTCTTTAAAATAAATCCTGGTGGAAGAGCGTGCCGATAGATGCATTTGTCTCCATTGGGGCACATCCAAAACCAACCGTACAACCCTTTGTCAATAGCCTCCAAAAAATATTTACATACCTAAACAGAAAACAACAACCATGAATATAGGACACAAATAAAGAGAACAATAGTACATACATACAATTTCAGTTGTGGTTTGATTTTTTTTTTCTTTTTCTCCATGTTTTTTCTCCACAACTTCCTCTAGTTTCTGTTGATCCCACGTGTCCATCGTGTCTAAGAGACAAATCATATTTATATGAAACACACTAAAATACATAATCATTTGTCTTGCCATCAAAATTTCTACCTTTTTGCAACTCATCATCTCTGGAGTCCACATATAAACTTCTTTTTTCCCCTTTTCTCTCCAAATTCAAATCATGAGAATACTTGCATTTGTCACCTTTCCCACACAAGCCTTGCTTGAAATATGCACAAACCACTGACTTTGGGTCCGCATCTGAAAAGTAATGTAGAGTTAGGGTAACACCACTATGAAAATTCCTAATGCACAAACTCAAAATTTATCTCAGTTTAAAAATTCAAAACCTTTAGATAGCTTAGTAGCAACGGGTTTAAAAAGTTGATTTAATTCTTCTGCTTCCTTCTTTTTCCTTTCCAAATCACTTTTCTATTGGAAAAAATAGGATGCACTTTCAAGACTAACATTTCAATGTACATATCAGTATACTTAACAGTGTATAATTTCTCTGAATGACAATGCAAGTCCATACCATACAGTACCTTTGTGTCAGTGTCTTGTGCCAGCTAGATATTAAAACAAACAAAAGAACAATATGAAAAGAATTAACTGCCACACAAAGTTGCAACAAATGGACAAGCTGCATATGGGTAAACATTTATGAATGTATCCTACCTTTCTGGCACTAGGATTGCCACCATATTTGACCTTCAAATCACAAAGTACAAGTTATTTAGAAAAGACATAGATTTAAGGAAGCACATAGGTACAATTATTATTCTTCAAGAATCCCAACACTTCCTACCTGCTGCGTGACATTCTTGACATACTGTTGCTGTTTTTTACCTTTCTTATTTTTCAATCCAAATGTCTTATCCTACAATCAGATGATATAGTTTTGTTCAATTATTAAACTGTCTAAGGACTGTTTAATACAAGATGATACTACTTTGAAATTTCACAGAATTGATTGCCAAAAACCATGCGGCACCATGGAATTATAAAAAACTAACTCTACCAAATAACTACCAATAAAAAGTGTACAATTCAGTTATGACGCTTAATAGATAATGAATGACGGTCATATTTCACCATTAGAGCACTCAATATTTCAATCCACTTTCACACTAACACACATCAACCATAAAAACCAAACTAGTGCTAGTACAATCTCTCATATATAAATAACCCATCTACAAGCTTAAATATACCTCTATAATTTTTTCTTTCTGTTTATTTACAGTTTTTTTACTGCCTTTATCGTCGCCCTTCTTCTTCGGAGGCATGCTGGAGACACCATATTAGAGTGAGCCCGCACACGAGGAATGAGCTGCGAGACTTCATCTAACATCTGGCAAAAGTCACGGCACTGTCACCTTTTACGCTTCAGCATGAATTACTAATCCTGGTGCAGATTCGTCATTACAGGGAGACTCGGTCGAATTCTTTGTTCTATCTTTTTATCAAGTTTTAAATATTATACTACATTAAGTTACACACACGCACATTAAGCCTTTTCGTTTTGTACGCCAAGTTCTTCAGCATCCGGAATCAATGGTGGAGGTTTGGGCGAAGTAAGCGTTTGATCATTGCCAGATGTTTCTTTATCAGAATCGGCAATTTTTCGAACATCACTTAATTGCACAGTATCACTGTTCTTGACTTCTGATAACTTTTCAGGCTTATCCGAGGACGCACTTTCTATTTTTCTTGACTGAATGATAGTTTTGCCTTCTTGATCAAGAACTGGAGTCTAATAAAATAGGACACGAATTAGCACGGGCAGACATTAACTGTTCTTCCGTAAGCCTGCGAAAATCTACCGCGCCCAGTTCCCTTCCACTAACCTGCGTTTTCATCTGCAAGTATCTCAAAATTTCATCGACCATTGAGCTTTCACTCCGTTTCCCCTCTTCTGTCACTTTTTGGTTATCCTCTTCCTGTTCAAAGAGAAAAAATTGTTCTACCCTGCAAGCAGGAACGAAAACACCTGTAAAAAGAACGCGGTTTTTTGCATGAACTGAGCATTTACCTCATGTAAATTCGACAGCTCATACACTTCGATCAGTAGCTTTTCAGTTTCCTATAAGTAATACAGAATGGATATGTAATACATGACACACGAACACGGTGATGAACATTGTACTCAAAATAGTGCCATAAAGTTATAAACAATACAGTACTACAAGCTACAAACCTCTCCAAATTTTTGAACCTTTTGAGAACACTTGTACGCCTCGTAAGCATCTGTTAGCAACGTTTTTGCTGCTGTAGTTGGTGTTGTTAACTGAAAAGCGAGCGAAATTCGTTGTACTATTGTTTTTATTATTTTTCTGGAGGAAAAATTGACCAATTCTAAGTTCTAATCACCTTTTTGCTTTGCTCCATACGTTCATTTAATAGTTTTAACGCCAAAGTAAAGGCCTATGTGGAATAAAACGTACAATATACAACAATGGCAGTCGATTAGTGAAGCATAATATCATGTTGACTTGACCTACCTTAGACGCCAATTGCAAGCGTTCATTGTCACGCAAATATTTCCTTTGAAACAAAACAACTTTAAACTTACAATCGATAACAAGGCAGTTTCGTACTATGCTATATTATTAGTACTTTCTATGGTATATTCTATATTATTATTTGGGAAAGTTCTAGTAGAAATCTTTTAGAAATATAAGTTTGTCAATCTATAACAGGCTACTTACTTTCCTGTGTCTGGACTTCTGTACATTAGAGAAGAGACGAGAAGCAATGAGTCCCATTCCTGAAGCTCATTTAGGACATCAATCAATAATCTAACACATTTGTACATATGTGTACAGAAACTGCCGGGCCTATAGGAAGCAAAAGTTTAAGTTGTCTAAAATCATACAATTTCAAAGATAGTATATAGGCCCGTTTAAGCCCGTTCTCCACTAAGCGAATTTTTTCGAGCGAAATATAAATGCAGCAACGTGATTCGCTAGCAAAATAATTCGCCGCGAAAAAGTCGAAAACGAGCCAATCACGTTGCCAGATTTTTTATTCGCGCGAACAAATTCGCGTAGTGGAGAACGAGCTTTACACGGCTGATTTTCGATGCGATTTTTCTCGTGTTGAACGATGTGAAAGAGTGGATAACTGACGAATATCCTTGGTCCAACAATTTGCTAATGCACTCGCCAGTCAAGCTACTCGATCACATACGCTAAGAGGAGAAAAATCGCAGTAAAAATCGCCCGTGTAAACGGTCTTTATGTTACTATTACTGCTTACTACCTGTCTACTTCATCTAAAGGAATTCGCCAAATGCCCTGAAAAAACATTTTCAAATATCAGAACAGAAAACATTCATTCTCGCGAGTACGTCCTACTATGCAACAACTTGCCGCTAATGGTTTTTTTCCGTACGACAAACGACTTACTTGGAACAAGTTTGTCTTGCTTTTTTCATTGAACAACCCTTGTATTGACAAGCTGAACGGCTTTTCTCCGGCAAAATTGCTGCCGAGCAACAAATCCCGACTTAGTTTAGCATTCTGAAAATAATTAAAATGAACAATGAAATAATTCCTGACAGACAAAGAAGTTTACTCGCGCGACAACGATTTGCAATAATAGAGTCAGTAAAGACTTCGTTGTGATAACGATACGTGCAGAGCAGGATTAACAACCATACCTTAACTGATGGTATATTCAAATATGCATGCGCAAGACGGTACTGGGACTTGTAATGCTGTGGAAAACGCTGCAGACACACAGCCAAATTTTGGAGACATTTTTGAATCAAAATGTCGGTGGATACTTCTGAATTAGTTTCCATGCCTTCCAAAACCTCGCAAGGCTTGTTCCCAGGCCTATCACTGCCTTGTTCAGGAACCAAGCCTTCTTTCGCAATACAGTCACTTTTACTGTTTAACGTGTCCGATGTTTCATTGCTTGCTACTACAATTTTTCCAGTATTTCTTGTCGCCGAACTATCTCCTACAGCAGTTTCATTTAGTTTAGTCTCGTTGGTCATATCAGATGCTTTCTGTTGGGAGGAAATTTCCGCGTCGGAAATGCCTGGCTGAGAGTAGTTTGGCAAGCAGTCATTGCTCTCTGAGGTGCTGGATTCATTCGCGTTTCCAATTGTGGGCCCAGGCGTACTCGTAGGATGACCAGAGGTGGATTGTTCAAAGGCAACGTTTAATATCACTGGCTTGTCTTCAGCTAATTTTTCTGGACTGGCTTTTTGAACTATATTAGAGATAAATTGAGATACCAGTTTCGCTGCCATGAACAAAATCACCATACAGATTCCTACCTTGTTCATCATCTTTATTTCCCTTGAACTTAGCTTGATAAAATGGACATTGAGATATTCTGTCAATATAAGCATTTAGTAGACAACACTGGGTCTCGTTGTCACATTTGACCAACACTTTAAGAGCGGAACTGTGAAAACGGAACGCTACCTAAACATAATTACGAAAAATCATTGTAATTAGTGCATCTAACTTTTTCAAAAGTGCCTGTACCAAGATCAGAGGTTGTGCATATTCATAAAATTGCAGCCGTATAAAGTAGAATTGTAATTATATATTCTTAGGAAATACTGCATCTTAGTGGACTTTTCTAGACTGGTAAAATTTACAGAACCGATCATTATGCACCTCCAACGCTTCCAAAGCCAAATTAGGTGGATTGTGATAAGTGATTTTTCTTGGATATTCTGCATCGTCTTTGTCTAATTCTTCCAAAGCCTAAAATACCACGAAGTGTATATTTACAATTTCAGACAGACACTTTTGACTTCAGTTAAGCTTAGTTTGGACGCTGAAAAATTCGCCACAGAACAGAACAGACAGGAAAGTTTTTTTTGTATTGTGTTCGCCTTGGAGCAAATGACTTTTACACAAAGAAAACTTTCTTAATCGAACTTTCTATTGTATTTCAAATCAACTCTCACTTTTAAATAGGACTCTAAATATTCCTCAGATGCTCCACGCATTTTCTCAACAATTTTTCCCAACATGTAATGCTGTAACCAAGGCTCATCGTTGTCAGCTTTATGTAAAGCTTCATTAAAACAGCTTTTTGCTTGAGCTAACATATCTTCTCTTCTTTCATTAAGTGTCTTCTCCAGCTCTGGGGTCAGTGCATCAACCTACAGAGCAAAAACAAAATAATCAAGCAATCCGTTCCTTCTGCAAATTAAACGTCTACCATAAATGTATTCTAACCTGGTTTAACTGTCTAGATGCGTAGGAGTGTAAACAATACGATAGAGAACCATACTAAAAAATTATAGATCAAACTTCAAGACAAAAATAATGGAAATATGGTTTGCTAAAAGTATTAAAAGTCATCTTCTACCTCTCCCCATAAATTTGTGTTGGAGCTGTTTATTTCGAGTGCTCTTTTAAAACACCTAGTGAAAACAAGTATGTTTAAAGTCTTAAAAAATGTTGAGCCTATAAGAAGGTTGGCATTTACTTTGATAACACTGTTCCACCAATCAAAGATTTCATACTGACCTCAATGTTGAAACTGAATGCTTCTGAATCGGTCCCTCACTTTTTTGTTCACACTGTTTGGTTAAAAAAAGATTGAACAGTTCGAAAATGGAACATGTTACTAAACGAATTCTTCACAAGCCAAAAGTTACATAGCAATGATCGACACTAACCGCTCGTAACTTGTCTTCCAAACGCACTTGTCTTGCTAAAGCCATTGCAGCCCAAGTATCAAAACGATTTGGATTGGAACAAATATCATGAATATAGAACTTTATTGCTTTACTAAAATATAATATAAACAAACATGAACAGGAATCGAACTCAGATCTGACAAAAGCAAGCTCTGCGATACTCTTACGTCTCTATCCAGTAACTATACCTAAATTCTTTGTTTTTAAAATAAGAATCAGCCAAAAGATAAAAGATCCCACAGATTACAGGTCTAAAAAAATATAGCAAACTCCCACAATCTATAAATCTACGAAGATATTATATAGTATTTGTCATCCTTGACCATGCTATTTTCCAGTACCTTTCTACTCCAATCAAATGATCTGGCAGTTTCGGTACGACATCGTTTGAGCCATCAATATAATTCTGTACAGATTCAACTGTGACCACTAAGCAAGGAAATACTGTGCAATGTATCGTTACTACTAATATCAATGAATTCTGTAATTTTTCAATAATATACCTTCAAGTTCATGCTGCGGTATTACCATTGTAATTCTTCGGAGTAAATTTTGTACCTAATATTACACAAAATAATATATAATATTGACTGAAAAACCTTGAATTATACTGGATTCCTTGATTGCCGTTGTCGATAATTACCTCGCTAGTAACAGTATTCGTTTTGTCTTCAAAAGTTGGTAACTCCGAAGGTTTAAAAAACTCGAAAACAACTTCAGAATTTGGCCAAGTCAGCGAAATCTGAAAAAATACAACGCTGCCTGCGATTACTTGAATAAACTGGACATTTATGTCTAATATTTCAGCTTGAATATTTACCAACACGTAAAGACTTTCTAAGAAAAAAATTATTCTTGTTCGTACCTGTGTAGACCCATGTTCTTGAAGCCCTCTGGCCTGAAAAATGATATGAAAACAGTCGTTATCTATCAAGCCATCCGTTTTATCGATGACATCATTACTATAAATGAAGTAACTGTTATTGAAGACGTCATTATCGATGACATCATACCTTGGCCTTTTTCGATGGATGACCATAAAGGCAGAAAAAGCATTGTTCAAGTTCTCTCAACACCTGCAAAGACAAAAATCCAGTGAGTATAAATACTCTATAGTGGTCGTCAAAGACGAAGTAGTCACGCAGAAAAACGTACGGTTTGGCTTCGCTCTACTGAAAGATGTTTCCAAAATACGTCGACAAAAAGCAGCAAAAATAAACCATCGTTGTTGATGCACCAAGACCGACTGTCAAGAAAACGCACCAAAATTATGTTGGCGTTTACGTTTCCGCTGAATCGTACTACCAGTCCATTGCAGGTGACCAATAAAGAAAAAAATAATTTCCAATGGCCAATTTGCCTTACAGACTAAAGTTTGACTTAGTTAAATCCATCACCACAGCTATAAAGAGCATCTTAACTTTAGTAAAATTACAAACTGTGGTTGCATGTAATACAAAAATATACAAAATAAACAAACTTCGCCGGGCTATATTTTCCGTGTAATTTGGCATTTCGCAACCAAACTTTGCAGTTTTACTTAATTCAAGATGCTCTTTCTTGCTGTGGTAATAGAATCTCTGCTTTATGTCCAATTTAAAGAAATCACGAGTAAATTAAGATACATGAAAATCTTACTGAACTAAGCCTACCCTCCAAGTGCCTCGTGCGCAAGTTGCAGAAATTGTAAAGATAATGGCAAATTGACTTGAGCAATCTTTGGCGGTGTGCTTTCCTTATTAGGAGTCTCGTCAGGTTTCTCAGATTCTAGTATTTTCACTGGTGTTGCTTGTTCATCCATTACCACATCTTGGCTTTCTTCTTCGCCTTCTTTGCTATAGTTTGGCAATAAAGAAATAAGCAAGTTCTACTGAGCACTTTTGGACGATAGCCCATGGTAGTCAAGTTGCAGTTATGATAAGAAAATGATAAAAATTATTTTTAGAATGTGTGTTGAAGTCTCCTAGTAATGAAAACACATAAAAATGTGAAATAAGTCTTTTCTGCTTTTTCTTATAATATTAGTAACTTTTGAATTTCACCACCATTTCCTGCTTTCTAACCTGTTTTGCTATGAAATGCATCTAACCTTCGTATAACTCGGTACAATAGAATCCAAGGCATCACTGTTGCTAGAGGAACGTCCGACGCATTCTCAGCCGTCTCCAAGGACACTTCGATAACCTAAGATTGAGAAAACAGTACAGTTATTCCTTAGTTCAGTTATCAAATCATAAAAAAATTCAATTGTTCATCATTGCATACCTTGATTAAATTTTGTGTCAGTCTTTGTATCTTGTTCATTGATAGAGACTCTAACAACGAGATGTCTTTACTTAAAATACTAAAAAAAAGAAAATCAATAATTGCAGCAGACTGTCCTAAAATGGGTTTTGCTATTGGACAATAAAGATGAAAGTGAACTGATAGACAACAGACTTACTCATTTATGCATTGAAAAATTCTTTCAAAAGTTGTTGCCCAAGCTTCACAGAGAGTCATTTGAGCAACAGCCTCATTAAAAGCTACTTCAGCGCAGGTCAAACACGTCTAATAAATACACGAAGGGTTAAGTGACTAGGACATGAACATTAATTCCAAGTTTCAATCTTGCATGTATAATTGATTTGTCGTACCTTGTAGTCTTTCAGTTTCAGTAAGGAGTCTTGTAATAACAACAACTGTGCGGGTCTTTCAGGAATGGACATTCCACCACTTCCAACTTTTGCCACTGGTGGAGGATGATGAAGAGAGCTCAGTAAAACATCCACAACATCTTGATACTGACCTGACTCGTACAAACGATGAACCTATGGGAAGTAAATAAATAATGAGACGTTATCAATCCAGCTTGATAAAATGAATGTAACGTAGCAAAGAGTCACGATGAAGGACTCAAAGTTTAAACACTCCGGTTTCCAGTAACTATCAGCCTGAATAATACAATCAGTCGCTACTTGGCTACTGAACAACAGCTATACGCCAGAGTCTTGGCGACTCGTTCCATACCTCTTCTAAAGACTGGCATCGCTGAAGAGACTCTAGTTTCTTCCTGACACTATTTACATCAATGACGTTATCCGCGTTGCAATTGACGAGTAGAACACCAATCGGTGTTTCGCTGAGTTCAATCAATGTTTTACACTGAAATATACAAAACAAAAAATGTCAATCAAATGGCAATAGTATTACGACAAGCAAGGAGATAACAAAAACCTAAACTTACTCGATCCAAATATATGACAGCAAGATTCATTTGTCCTTGAAACATCATAAAACGAACTTTAGCCCAATTTACTGCAAAAAATGACAACGTTTTATAAACACGCAACCGTTAGTAAGTAGACCTAACTAGGCTTATCCAGTGCGAGCAAATTCTGGTTGGAAAGCCCTGAGGCCTTGGTGGCGTAGCCGTCCAGACATGCGCCTTTCACCAATGAGGTTGTCAGCACGGACTTAACTTTCCCATGTGAACAGAGTCTATGAACTACTCTGCCGACAGGGTCAGGGTAAAACGCAGATACGGACGGACAGATAACTTACTTTTCGACAAAACATATTTTGAAAGCCATATCCGCGTTTTATCCAAAAGGGTAAAACACGGATATGACTTTAAAATGCCTGAAAAGCATATTTTATAGCATATCCGTGTTTTACCCTTTTGGATAAAACGCGGAT
>JAOBYK010319802.1:14131-60593 GCA_025434845.1 Phenganax subtilis | reverse complement strand
TAATCTTGATAAGTGTTTAAACAGTGCTTTTCAGAACTAGGTAATCAAACCATTTACCATCATCAACATATTCTTTCTGGCGATATTTAAGTTTGTTTAAGCCACTCCTTAGGCAATGCCTTTGCACGACAATTTGGACGAAAAAATTGCGCCATATATAACAGAGCCTTTAATCAGGACTTTGGCATGGCTCCATATTGTGCTAATAAAGTTGATTGTTTTAACTTCATTATACTCATAATGCGACCAGATGGCAATTAGTAGAACTCAGTTAACGGTTTGCATCGTGAAGCACATCAGTTTTCAAAAACGTGAAGCACACCAGATTTCTGAGATTGAATGCATGGTTTGTCTTTTGTTGGGTGGTGTCTTTATATGTAAGCATCTGCATACGCTGTTTTATCATTGCCTGACAGGTGTGTCTGCTGGGTTAACATGCAGCCTCGCACCCAGGCGCTGGGTTATCTTGGGATTCGTATGTATTGGACTGAAACATGTGCCTGTATTTCAACGAATTCTATTCATTTTCAATACTATTTAACTGTTGGTAATGGTTAGGAGAACCTATTTCAAATTCTTAGAAACAACCTAAGGTACTGTGCTTTTCATCAGTTGAGGTGAATTATGCAAATCATAGAATCACAGTACGTTTCCATTCACATCGTGACTGTTAATTGATAGGAATGGTTAGAAGCAGTGGAGTCGTGAAAATATATAGGAGGTCTCGTAAATAACACTCTCGTAGTGTGAAAATCTTTAAAGAAATCCTTGACATCACAATCAATCAATTGTTCTATTATATTATTAAGTCAAGTGCTATAGTAGTGACTTCTTGACGTGATGAGTTCATTAGTTGAAGGTCCTACGTGCTGCACTTGAAACAACTGAAGGAAAAACAAAACGTTATTTGATATAGTTGGTAACTAGTTTAGTTTTGTTTCTGGAACATGCACATACGGGTATTTGGCAAAGTTATCGATCCGAAAGTCCGAACGTTAGTCTGTAAAGTTGTGAAATCGTTTTTTTCAATTTTCACCCATATTCTACCTCCCATTTTTTTTCTATTTTCATTATCTTGACGTAAATCGGGATTTATTGTGAGTTGGCATGACTACAAATATGGAATGAATGCAATCCACCATACTCATGCATCCAAACTATTCAGGACTAGTCACTTGCTTTGACTACTGTTGCTATAGTTACCGCCAGTAGTCAGTAATCAATAGTTAACATCAGGGTAGGGAACAAGACATGAAAAAAAGCTGTGGGAAATTACTGAGAAATGAAAAGAAAAAAAAATACTTGAAATAAAAGAGTATGAACCAACTGAATCACTCTGAATTTCAAATACTTCATCAAATTTCAGTATTTCTTGGAAATATTTCGATAAGGACTTTGCAAATAAAAATTCAACAAATTCGAGAAACTGACTTTTGTGAGTGGCAAACTCGTAAACCGAAAACAAAAAAATATATCCAAAGGTTATAATTTTCATTATATTTATAAAGTATTCCAATCTCCGCATGATGCATAGATGTTGAAACTATATCGGTTAGTGATAGTGGTACATAACATTCTTTTTTCCGCATTCTTACTATAAAGTCTATATAAAGTTCTGATTGGATAACGGACGTCATTATCCCGTTGGCTGGCTTATCTTTTACGTAAATAAACAACAGGAAACCATAAATTTGTCTTTTTTAACGTCCTTCTACCTTGCTAAAGCAACAACTGCGGTAGTCTACAGAATATTTGACTATGCAGCCGTCATGGCCACATCTTGTGTATGTCTGAGTTGATATTTGGCAGAGGCTTTGCAAACAATTAGATTTGGATTTTGGTGAGCAAATTTTGAAGTCCTTGGGAGGACTCATTAAAAGAGCTCGTTTCCAGAGGCAAACCCATTAGTGTCAAAATTTTTCCTTGCTGTTTGGTAAGCTTGTTATGGGGGGAATAAATATATCTTGGATTCGAGGGGCATGATTAGATGGGTGGTATATTAGTGGGCTAGTTTTATATACCCGTTTAAATGACTTGTAGATGTGTTAGCGAAGTTTTCAGAATGTTACGAGACCGGGAAACACATAAGAGTTTGTGCGCATGCGTTATGCATTGGAAGTGTTCAAATAATTCTATAGCCAAGCTACAGCAAGAATTACATACTGTAGAAAGACAAATTGAGTGCTTTACTGCATTTCTACTCACTCAAAGTAAATAAGGATTGTTAAGGTCGAAAAGCATCTTTTCTTCTTCATTGCCGATAATTCTGCTAGAAAACGTTAGATTGAAAGGAAAAACTAGCCTGTAAGGCAATGTATCATGACTACAGACTACGTATTCTTTGCGATTTTTTCATTACTTGTGAAACGTGGTTGTATAACTGTTTTTATATTGTTTTATAGAACTTCAAACTTTTGAGAAAAAGAAACGTAACAAACTTGGAAGACACGCAGTTTTCAGGTTAGTTTATAATACTGCATAAAACTGCAGAGCTCAATGGTTAAATGTCTTCAAACAAATTTGACGGGTTTGACTCGTTTGCAAGTATTTACCTATTGTACATCTTTGTGTTATTTAAAATGCGAGAAAGCTTTGTTGAAGGATTTTCTATTTTTGAATAGTGCTGGTTATATTCAGTATATAAATCATTCATGTTTTATGTACGTCCTGTGTAGTAGTAGCTTCAAATCTGCGGTGAGAAATATCACTCCCTATGGCATCGTGCGAAAAAATCGACTCGATATCCAACTGCAATGAAAAGTTAAGCTGTATAGCTTACCATAAAAGTTAAAAATTCGGGTGAAATGGCTTCATGCGGCAACCACAATAGGAAGGAAAAATGACTTTATCTGGAAATTCAGTTGCGCTTTCATTTTTACCGACACGCGAATCCAGGCGAAATAACTTGACGTCACAACTTGCCTTTTGCGCACGTGGGTTCGGTCGCACAAATGCCTGAGATTCCTCTGAGCACTCTACCTCTGACTTTCTTGATGGGTCGTCATGTGTAATCTGAATCACGTCATCATTATCTCGATATTAAATGATCTTGGCTAAAATACAACAGCTCGTACCGATGGTGCCAAGGCTTTCTCTAGCATAGACGTCGAGATTTTGATGCTGAACCTCATTGGTTCATAAATGATACAATTCATAAAATACACAGTTTGCGAAGTTTTGTGCAATGTGATAACTTATAGTACTTCTGTACTTCCACATGAAAAATAGGCTTGCTCCTGACTTTGTGTGAGGTACCACACGTACTGCTCTACATGTATATTTGCAATTAGAAAGAACAGATATTTAAGCAAGATTTTTACTAACTAACATGCATGTAATATGTAGTACTTTCTAATATAAACGACTAGTTTTGGACAGGAAATTGCTGTTGAAGAAATTTTATAGTCATACACTACGAATCTAGCCATGTCACCTTAGTTATTGAGGTGACATAATTTGCGTTGCAGATCAAAGGTTGTAATCTGAGTACTTTATAGAAACACTAAATCATAAAAGTTGTGTTAAAAAACACACCAGGTACAATATAATATTACACATTTTCACTACTTCGGTTTGATAAAATGAATGGACCTTAGCTCGAAGTAACAATGCAGGGCGCAACGTTTCAGCCCTCCAGTCTATATAGCGGTTTCTGTAGGGGTGACCAAAATGTTGCTGCAACTATAGGCTCGTCTTATTGGATCGTACGCAACGCGATTTGTAGGTAATCAGTACAGCTGTTCACTCTGTAATTGTCTTAATCACCCGATCTTTTGCGTGCCACGTTTTTTTGAGAATTCGTTCAGGAATCTATAGGATTGAGAAGAGGATAACAACTACAGCTTACAACAGCTGCGAAAACCATTTTTCCAAAACGCCGATAGTCTCTACTTCCCAGTTTTTGATTCCAATCGCTGTGTCTAATCTCAGCGTGTGACGCAACGTACTTGATGCCCATTTCACCGAAATTTCATGAAACAATTCCAAATATCACTACAAGACTACCAGATTGTAGTATGGACCTTTGTCTTATTGCTATATTTTCCACAAAGAACTGACTATATCATATTTTTACTTGTGTCGAGTGAAGGAAGTTTGCTGTTTTATTTTTGCAACGTTATACTTTTGTAAACACTATTAATGAATTAGCTTTCTCTGCTATGCGACCAGGTTCCTGCGCTATTACAATATCAGTACGCTGTGTCTTGATAATTGTGTTTATCTAGTCTCGTAAGCTTGATATATAACGCTGATATGAAAAATGCAAGATTAAGCTAAGATTTTGGGTGGGATTCACTTCTTGCGTATCTTTTTCGTACCGTAACAAAGTTTGAGCATATGAAATCGTGTGGTGGAAATAATTTGGTCTTTAAAATGATCGGGTGAATTTGTTGAAAATTTCAGTTTTGTATCAGCTTTTTTGAATCGCAGAAGCTTCAATTCTGCCCAACTGTTCTAACTTGATGCACTTTTTTCTTCCTATGCTCCCATAGTACCTATGTTTCCATCGACATCAAGAGGGGAAGTAAGTTACAAAAATACTCTCTTCCCATTTTGCTTTTGTTCGGATAGCATCCGAATTCGATTCTCATGTTTTACCTCATTGATCGAATTGTCATCATAATTTTCTTCATCTCGTGGAAGAACATGGCTGTATTTCGAAACTGTCTTCACATGCGCCATCTTGTCTCGGCTGCACCACACATTTCCCTGGATTGCGACATCTGTCCTCGCTCTATTCTGATCAATTCCACCTATTTACCCTCGTACCGGGTAAAAATTTTTTGAAATCATTAGAAGAACATATGTTGGATGACGTGGGTTGGAGTGGGCTTGATGTTTGCAGTTCTTGAGGTACGATTATCATGTTTGGTTTTCTCTAGTGACACCAAGCCTTAGGGACAATGTTCTGGAATGTTGAAACAGGGAAATTCAATATTCTGCTGTCAGCAGTTTCGAGCAATCGCTCTTGCATCATGTTCCCATAGACTGATGAATAGGAATTGTGGCGTCGACAAATATGCTCGAATCGTACCATTCGGAAAAAAAGAAAAATTGAATGACTGAGAAATTAACTTACATCGAGGTTCTCATCCTTGTACTCTCTTAAGTGATGAATTCTCAATCTGCCTCCAACCTCAAGCATAAAGGTTTATTTTCGAATTATGTTGGAATGGGATAAAGAAAATGAGAATAACGTTAATCGGATATCTACCAAGGCAAGAAAAGCTTTGTACAGGTTCAATCATTACGTCATTCGTAGTAATACCATAAGGTAGTTCAGAATGAAAACAAAACTAAACTGCCTCAGAAGTGACTTTATTATCTCTGAAATGCAGACCAATGTTTTATTTCTGTATTTTTCGAGCACTACTTCGTCACGTCATACTCGCCCAGTTTTAAAGTTATCAAGTTCAATTTGCTGCGGATTTTACTATATCATCTGAACTGATCTGAACTGATCTGAACTATGTCGAACACAAAGCTGCGTGTAAGCCTCCATTGAGGAGACAGCATTTAATAAGTTCTTGGGCGGTCAAAAAGCGTAGTATATCCGTTTAGTGGTCAGATCATGGCTTTGTAAAAAGAAAAATCCATATATGGAAAGTACCTCATGTCTCCTGCATGTAAGTGCTTGGAGATAAGCTTGTTAGGTTAACCAGATGATTAATTTTGTAGGAAAGAGTTTAGACTTGATACCGCAGTCCTGACTTGCAAAAGTCTTATGCTCTTTTATGAAATAAGAAAACGTGTTCTTTCATTCTGTGTATTGTCTAAAAATTGCTCCAAAAACTTCAAAACTCAAATATATTGTAATAAAATGGAGAGCTCTTGAAGAATTTTATATAATCATGGCTGCAGTGTATAGTCGCATCGTCGTTTCAGTAAATTAAATTGCGGTTTGGAATTACTGTCTTTTGCATTTGATACCGCCTTGACTCTTAAGGAAATTATGACGTGAGACTTAATTCACCATGCCGCTGTTCACAATGTAATCTGAGTCGCAAATTATGCAGGTGAGGAAGTGATATGGCTTCTTGTAATTCTTGAACTCTCAAGTCATAGTTTTCATGGACAAAAATGGTATTTATTTGATACGATGTATTGAGCATCTTATCCCACGAGCTATATCTTCTTGCATTTTAAGTATCTGTCTTATTTGATTTCACGGAATGAAGTCGAGTAGATGACGTTTTCTAAAATTAAACTCATTTTTTATGGCTCTTCTCACTGCAAACAAGTCTAAGGGAAAAGAAAGAGTTGAGTGAAATCAGTTGGTCTATCTTTTAATCAATTCCAGATTACAAACTTTAGAGTTTATCTTTTAAGAGATGTCAATGCAAAGCGACCACCTTCGATGCTTTTTTTGCCAAGGCTTTCACTTTAGTTCATTCTTTGGAAGGAGATCTCTTGAGCCCTTTTATCATATTTATGTCTATATAGCCTAAGTTACTATGCACTTCTTCTATAAAATATTCCATTCCCTTTCGTGTTTTATCTGTTTCTACAAGCGAACCAAAATTGTGAGAAGACCTGTTACTTGACAAATCAGCTGGTTCTTGGGTGTGATGAAGCAGCAAAACTAATACAGTGTGAACAGTTGTTGTGATAATGTGAAATAACTGCCTTGAATAATGCTTTTCAAATAGTTATAACGTTCTCACGTGTTATTAATTCAAAATATTAATGCTGTGCCAAAAAGTTTCATGTGAAGGCAATCTAGTCGGTTAATAGGTAGCTAACTTGCACTCGGCCTCATTAAGCGATTTTCTGCATACTTTTCATCCATAATACCTCGCTTAAATAATTAGTTCAAATATTTATTTGGATACCTTCGTAACATTCGCTTTGTAATTGCATTCATTGCATCGTGGACATCCAATTACGACTGAAATTTGACTACCTGATACGTTTCTAAACGCAAATATTGAACAAAAGTGCAAAGTTCAAAGCAAATCTTTTTCCCTTTCGTGGTGTGAAACTGTTTGTTTTTTGTTTTGGTTATGTTGTTAGGTATGAAATGTAAAATTGTTTGAAAAATCTTGTGATCACTATGACTGCCTTGTTTACCAATCTCTTCATCAGCTCGCAAGCAGATTTGACTTGAACATAATGGGCTTATCTATAAACGTCAGATAGGCTTACTGAGGGATTTTTGTCCGGTTTCGGGATATTCTTCAGCGATCTGTTGAATTTCCCCCGGAGCAATTTTGCAACTCGTTATATAAATTAGTGTAGTTCTGTTTTCCGGCAAGGTGTGGTTTGGGATGTTGAGCTGTGTTTTTCGCTAAGGTGTGTCCTAAACTAGCCATGATGGTAAAACAATTTTCGGGGCTTATCTTTTGGGGAGATACTTGTGTCTTTATCATCTGCTATTGGCATTAATTGAGCTGCCTGCGACAAGTAAGTTGCGATAAAAGCGAGTACAATGCCCACCGCCTCCATTTTGAAGTAGACACAAGAATACAGCTTTGACGAAACAACCCTTGCACCCAAGGTGGAAAGTTTGGAATCATTTGAAACTTTGTAAGTAGTTGTATTGTAAATTGCGTCTCCATGAAGTTCACTGTAGGACTATTGATGCACTTTATTAATTACTATTGGGTTCAACGATAGGTCGTAGTGACTTTCATTGAATTGAACTTGCCAGTTTACTCGTATGTTTGCATGCGCGGTCTTGGGGATGACTAGCTGGCCTTGGTTCTGTGGTACACCATGTGTTTGCCCAGTTTCCGTTAGGTTGATTTGGGACGTGCGCATACGTGTCAATTGACTTGGGAAGATAATCTGCATATTTTGCGATCGGTCAAATTGATACATGTCCACGCTATTAGATTTGGTTGTAATCCTGCATCACAGGAAATCTTTTTTCTAATTTCAAATCGTTTTTGCCAATCATCTATCAGAAATAATTCATCCGGTTGCATATTTATAGTTGACCGAACCATTAAATTATAGGGTATTACGCAGTTTGAAATTCTTTGCCCGATGCAACAAAGAAATTGAGCATTGCGCATTTGCCATCAGCATACACACGCTGCGTTCTGGAGTAGATGTACATTAACCGTAGTTGACGCATCAGGCGATTCATCTTATCTTAAAAAATCTAAATGAATACCTTGCTGTTAAGTGCTCTAAATCAGTCTATGAGAATCTTTATGTACCGCCATAATATTGAAGCCGTTCCCACGGTTTCATTACTAAGTCTAACAATAGGCTTTATAACCAAATCTTTGAGAAAAACGCACGCTTTTGGTTAAGCCAGTTTGACTGGCGAATTCTAGTCGGTGGAATAACCTTCCCACAAGGTATATGAGATATGTTACAAAAGAGTGTTATACCTGCAATACGTGACTATCTAGCCTTGGGTACAGTGTACATTACAAGTTTCAGATATTTTGCATGGTACAATCTTGTACCCGCTGCCTGGCGTCGCCTGTAACTCTCATCCCCACTACTGTAATGAGTTGATTTAAATATAGGGATGCATCTAGTTTTGAAAAAATGAAGCACATTCGAATTTTTGATGAATACGCTTGTTTCTCCCCCTTGGTTTTGATGACTCTATTTAAATATTTGCATGAGACTGAATGGCTGTTAAGTTGTTTTATTTTAATTTAATCATGCGATTACGTCGCCAGGTGCGTTTCGAAACTCGCAAACATCTGTGGTACTTGTGGAAGGCGAAATAAAAGACGATCAACATTCTTTAAGATTTGTGTATGGTTATATTTTTTAATAATGTCTAGCCATACGACAATGCTTTTAACGCTTAGGAGCATTTACACCTACCTGCGCTGACATGTGAACGATTGACGATTAATTTGCGTCCTAGTGTACCCGCCTTTTATTACTAATATTTATGAGGTTATTTGGCTGCAAGCGCCTGATAAGACCACTTGGCTCTGCGTTTTTTGGCGAAATGAGCTGACAATGTTCAGGTTAGTCTCTGCTATGCTTTATTCAGATTTATTCTACGCGGCGTGAACTTCGCCCTGACCCCGGATTTTCGTTTGTTTTTCTGCTTCGAACGGAAACAGGAGTGTCAATCGACGACAAGTGCATTCTTTGAGAATTCTCTCCACTTGCTCGCAAGATCGTCCAGGCTGCGTGCGCTGCGCATTTGACCGTCGACAACGCAAGAATTTGTTAATTAAATCGCAGTCTCGGAATCTAATGGCATGTATCTCTTTTGAATATTTTATCTCAGGCCTTGGCAGTCACGTCATCGTATCTTGTCTAGAATTAGCTGAACCCAAGTAATCTAGCCGTTACCTGAGTGACCCCAAGACCTAGCATCAACGTAAAGGCTTTCTTACGTATTGGTAAGTGTATAGTTGTAACCGTAGATTGTGAGGTCAATTTCGTTTATGTCTCATGATGGCTGAGTATTTACTCTGGCGCCAAGCGCAATCTGTTAACATCAGGCAAAACCGTCGGCTGCACTACTGCCTGCAATGATTGAACCTGCTTGACAGCGCATAGAACACAATTGCGTTATTGAAATCATCCCCGACCGAGCGCCACGCGCACCTAACTTGCTCGACGCAAGCTCAGAAACTTGCTTGCTCACCTGCTATATTCAAGAAGTCGAGATTTTTTCAAACAGACACCGTATTTCGAGCAGTTGCGCTCCATTGAACTTATTTGCGCACACTTGTGACAGCGATTTGCGATGGTTGTCGATAGTTGCTTAGTAACATGATAGTGAGCATTCATTATTACTGACTTTTCTTTCAAAGAAAAGGAAAGTTTTCCAAACCATCGTTTGTCTGGAGTGCTCTATCATTGACAGATCTATTTGATTTATTTGATCATAGAACGTTATTAGGGTACTCCGTTTTAGTTTATCAATCGACCTTTGCAGTTATCTATTTCTCAGTTTTGGTTAACGAGTTTTGACTTCAGGGCATAACAATACGTGTTTTTAATTAACGTTTCGTCAAAGGTAGCTTGGTGTAGCTTCTGTAATGTGCGTCAAGGTTCGGCAAACCGATAACAAGACAAAATACAATGTTGTACATGTTTTAACGGTTTCGGATATTTCAAGTATTCATTGATTGTGTAACGTGTTTGAAACCTGACCATGTGATTGTACATATGATCCGCCAATCGAGACTCCCTGCTGACTTATCTCGGAACTGAAGAGAACGATGTGGAGTCACACAGACCTGGAAAGTGCATCGTTCACTTTGTCATGGAACATTGTGAAAATCTCCGTAATTGTGGAGTAAAGGGTTTCAGAAAACGGAAAAATTCTGCCTCTTTGTAGCAACTTTCTTTGGCCCAACGTACAATTCAGTTTATATTCATAAATTGGAATGCAGTGTATGTGTTGCTTCGCACAACTTGTGATTCAGCCATTCGCATAAGTTGCGACTCTGCGTGTATCTTGCATGAATAGCGATTTGGTTTCTTTGCATAAATTGCGATTCAAATAACATGCATAATTGGCATTTCATTTTGTACTTGCATAATGTGCGTTGTAGTGCGTTCGCATTAGTTGCAATTTGAGTATTTTTAGTAGTTAATGTTATAAATCGTACCTCCGAATGTTTGAATAAGTTGCAAATTTTCATTCCTGTTGCAATTCAGCTTATTAGCATAAACTGCGATTTGCTATACAGTATATTTTACAGGCTACTAATTTGCATGAATTGTGTTGTCATTGGTCAAAAAGAGTCCTTGCTCCGTGCGAAGTTAGCCATAATCTTGTAATACGACTTTCAAAAAGTTGTATAAAATAGTTCATATCTGAACAATCTAGAACTTCGGTAAAAGTAAAACATTTTGTGAACGAATGCAATGTAGTTGTAAAGTATTTAGCCATATCCAAAAACTGCACCGTCTGTCATCACATGGAAGAATCAAATTAGTGTCACGTAGCGTAACGTACTCAAAACGGATTAATACATCGATATTTGCCAACTGTAAACATTAGCTGAGAAAATAAAGTGCTATATATATGTATTTTGTACTATTATTAAAATCACTTATCTATTCTTTAAACAGCAAACGCTCTTGCTAAAACGGCATTTTGTGGTAATCTGGTATTTTCTTAACAGGATGTATCTTGTTAAGAGGGGATTCGCTGTAATTTGTTATGCAAGGAGTTTTTGCCAATTAATTCCCAATATGTTTGAAATTCCTATTGGTACTTAATGAAGACTTTGTGTTAGCCTCTCAAGTCATTAAGGTGCACTATAGTCTGTACTGCTGTGCTGTACGTACGCCATTGATAGTGGATTTAGAGAGCATGCTGAGTATGTACATAAAAATATGACATATTAAAAAAACATCTGATACTGTATTTGTGCAAAATTGGAACCTCAGGCCAAAGTCATTTTTATTTAGATGCCGGTATAATAAAGTTAGCTTAGCACTTTACATTTTAAACATCTGTTAAATAAGTTTGTCTAGATTTTTTTATAGCGCAAAGTTTTTGGAGTCGGCTTGAACTTAGACCTCCAGTGACTCGGACGGAGAATAAACATACCGAATTTTTAGAAGAGGGATTTTTATATATATTTCTTCACTTGTATTTATAATTACGAAATATTTGCAGTCAAACTGTACCTAAAAAATTTAAAATTATGTCACCCTTTTCACCTTTTATTTTTAGCACACGAAGAAATTCTACATTAAAACTTGCAGCGTAGCTCAAATTTCTTGTTCCTCAGCGCCTGGCCATCATTGAACTAATTCATTACACGAATTTTGCTTGTCGTTTACTTTTGTGGTCGTGAAAATTTTTTACGACGTATTTGTAGCTATAAGATGAATATGCCTCTAACTAAAGAGTGAGTGTCGATTAAATGTTTGTCTTTTTGCGGCTAGGCTACAATACGCTATATCGGCGGTAGATTCTTGAACATATTTCCAGCAAGTGATGACTTTGGCTAATTAAAGACAACTGTTTCATTATATTGCGACATATGTTGCGATTCATTGAAATTTACTCGCTGTTGTGCAACTTGTTCGCATAACCATTCAACGTATTACGCCTCGACTTTGGTCGTATACGAATATACGAGACTACAGTCCAATTAAGTGTGCTGGATGAATTGATTTAATTGCACCTTGTGTTTGTAGTAATCGAAAGTAATAATCTGCAATTGATTAAATAAGTTTTCAATTTAATTGGTATTACTTTGGAAAGTATTTGATTTCGTATAATTTCTCCGACTCCAGATGATGATCATATAATAATGTGAAAATGGATATTGAACTTATCAATATGATTTAATGTAATTGCTCTAGTATTTGCGTATTGTAGATATGTGCAGACCTCAGTGCAGGGAAAATGTTTACAATAAATGACAACATTTTTCTCTTGGATGTTTTTAAAATTTTCAGCAATTTCAAGTCTTCATATTTGTGTATTTTAGGATACTATAAGTTTATTGTGCTCTTCATTATTCAACTTTGATGCTTTTCATCCATTTATGGACATACAGACGTGCTTGTCGCAACCGGAAAGACTTACATGTAGAACTAGTCAGTCCTAAAGATATTGATAACACCTTTTGGAATCTGGAGTTAACAAAAAACGAATAAAACTAGAGGCCAAGTTTTACGTTGGATGGAAGCTACGGCACTTAAGCAATAAAAACTAGCTCTGGACACGATTTAATTACAGCAAAGTGCACGCTTGAAATAATGATGGGAAAATAGCAAGGCAGAGTTAAAGCTTTCCTTTTTGTGACGTCACATATTGTATCCAAAATGGCGGATTGTAGACGTCAAAACTGCGGTCCATGAAAACCATAGACATAAACCTAATAAATCAATGGCAATTGCAATCGAGGCAAATACATCATTAGTGAGATTTCTTCCTACTGTCGGCTTATCATAGAGAAAACGTTGTAAAAACAGATTTAAACAGATCCACGCATACGTCATGACTCGACCATGGCTCCAGCAGCTCAATTTTTAATGCAATTGAATTGTAAACTAAGATTGAATAATGGTGCTAAACGTAGCAATCGCCTTGCGTTCTCGTTTTTCACGGCTAGCCATCGCGGTAAAGAAAATTATATACATCATTGTTTTTAAATATTTCAGCTTCGGCTTAGGTTCGTTTATGTTACTAAAGTGCTGTTGTAACTGAGCTATATCCTGTTGAAGGATTAGATATAAAGAGCTTAATAAAGTATATTTAATAAACGGCTTAGAGTTTAAGCTACAATAACCAAGTTAAGCATTTACGCTAATCTACCTCTACGATTTCATGCGCACGTGTTGTTTCAGTTCAGCGGCGATATCCTTTAACTCTTTTTATTTTCTATCACATTTTTGTAAGGTATAAACAGGACTGTATATGTATAGCAGAGCCAGAAAGCTAGACACGAGAACGTATCGAATCCAGGCTTATCATTGAGGCTGCATGAGTGACTGGGTTCGACTATGCTGAAGCAACAAAATCTTTCAAACTGACGTACGTCTTCATGCGGAATTAAGATTAAACTATGCATTTAAAAAAATCAACAGCTTGATAAACAGACCAAGCTAACTTAATTAAGTACACTGTACAAAACTGACTCCTACACTAGAGAAAATTTTCATCACTATTGTTCGTTCAGCAGGACTCTGCTCCCTACAATGGTACATCGTTATTTTACGATTAACGTCCGCTATAACCGATCTTGAGTTCTAGATATTTATATGCAAAGAATTTTAATCTCTCAGAGACATTTAATAAAACTGTTATAAATACAATAAACGCTTGATACTATTTCACACTTTTTTAAATGTTGACGTCCAACTTACGCGCATGGCACACGAAGGCCCACGTAGGTTGCCAAAAAAACCGTGTTTGTGATCACGAACTTTTCATGCTTAAATCTTACTTCTGGTTTTACTGCAATACCTATTTTTGGTGCTACGGAAGTTCGTGTTTTATATTTTTACGATAATATTTTAAAAGAATTGACAACATGTTTTGACAATGTCAGTGGTTAGCTGCATATAGCCAGGTATGCTTGCTATGCTATAGATTTACTATAATTGAATTTCTGTGAGAAGTAGATTAAGTGGACTAGTGGAGCTGAGAGGTATAATAAATGAACGTTATGTATAGTGTCGTCAAAATGGTAACAAAGCAAACTAAACAGTATTGTATCGTAACAATTAAACGTATAGTATGATAACTAAAAACGTTGTTCCTACTTTCGATGCCGTCTTAAGTGTTGGAATTGCGTTCTATCCTGGTTCACTGTAAGGTTTTGCATTTCTCATTAACGTGCTGAAGACCTATAGAACTCTTTCTTTATTGTACAGGTAGTAGGGCATATTTTCAAAGGAATTCGCGAGAGTAAAGGGCGTGCAGAGGTTCACGAAATTTCTTAGTCTTCTGTCATATCTATAGTGGGTTGGTGTGCAAAGACTGTTTGTAATCACTAGCGGCCACCTATCATGAAAATTAAACTTCGCGAGAATAGCTTGTTGAGACTGCACTCTGCGTAGTTTACAGGCTTACAGATAAAGTACGACGTAAACTGTTATCCTTCTATAATTTAACGTTGAAATAGCAACGGGGGAGCCTTTAGTAGCCAAATTCGTTAACTAGATTTTGGCTTTTTTAATTATATTCCATATTCTCACAAGATTGGCTAAATCGTGGGCGGACCCCGCAATTTTTTGGTCACGGTCGCTAAATAATAAAATTACGGGCTCGGAGAAGGCGATTGCAAGACTTGAGGAATAGAATTGGGTGATTCCCTGAATTTTTCTCGCCTGATGACTGTTCACAGGCTTCCGTCGATCTGCAGGGGGTCGTGAAGACTTCACAACCAAAAATTTACTGGTTGAATGTTTTCCATTTAATGAAAAATTACTTTTGTTAAATGTGAAAAATCTAGCTTGGCCTTGGCTAGATTGTCTGCATTTAAGAAAACCAGACACTGTAGTCGTGCTATAGCAAATTACACTTATTATCCACCTAACGTGCAAATGCTATCTGTATTGGTGTCAGTAGCAATCTATCAGGAGACTATATCGGGAAAACTGTGACAGAATACTTACATTTCATTTTACAATGACTGCCAAAGTGCGAAAATGTTTATTCTATTTATCGCGGTTCTTTGCGGTAGATTAACACGTATACGTATGCCAATAACGCTTACTTGTTATGCTGGTGAAAGCCTAAACCCATCTTGTCTATTGTTTGTTTTAAAATTGTGCTCTTGAATTATGCCTCATCGCCTTATCGTGTTGGGAATTGAAACTGATGAAAAATCCAGATTTAACATGCTTGCATTTGTTGTTTGTGACTGACTTGTTGTCAAAATCTTTGTAAAAAGAATTATATTTTCATAACAAATTGTTAAGTATGGAAATGGGAAAATGAAAGGTCCATGCACTTTGAGTCCTACGCTGAGTACACGAGGGTTGTTTTTTGCTGATGTTCAGAGGTGCAAATATATGCAGCAATATTGCGTACTAAGGCCCGGTTCAAACGTCGAACTTCTCATGTGCCGAATCTAATCATTCAATTAAATACATGAAAAGTTCGACGTTTGAACCGGGCCTTTTAACAGTTTCCAATTTTTTTCTATTTCCAATATTTTGCCGCCGGCGATGTGTTTCTTTATCAGGTGTTAAGATGGACTGTGTCAAAAACTTGAGTAGTTTGACGTTTTTTTATGCCCGTCAACGCCTCGGGAAAATATTTTACATTTCTTCGCTCTTTCTTATCTAAGTTGGTTGCTAAATGGTATCATTCCTTGCCTGGAATGATAGCCGTTATTCCTAGTTGTTGCATTCAGTTGTTACCTTCTTAAGTCCTTCTGCATGTGACGATAGTCACTGCTGTTGGAGATATGGTGTTTTAAAGTCTTTGATAATTAAAATCTTTCTTCTACCATTTCTTGTTCATGCTGCATGTTTATGCGTACCTTTGCACAATAAAGACAATACTTTTTGATGTAATAACGCTTTCATCCAATGGTTTAAGCCGTACGCTTAAAATGTAAATTTAATTCTGGTTGTGTTCTGTGACGTCATTAAAATAGTGTAAATAGTAAACTATAGTGCATTACTATATGCATAATTTTAATGCCCTATATTATGCATACGCATGTGCATATGCCCTATATTATGCACTATATTAATATGGTGCATACAGTGCATTAATATAGTGCAAACTTAGTGTAAATCTATATCATGTACATAATGATTTATTCATGAGATTAGACAGCCAATGGTAGTGTGTATGAATAAACTGTTTAAATCAGGTAAGCAAGGATGTTCTCATCATGCAGCTCAATTGCATGGAGATATGCATACATGTTTGTGAGTGTTGTTATTGTGCAAGAATGTATGAACAGCACTCTGATTTTACATATACCACATTCGATAGGAGATATAATGAGTCTAGACAATTTATCTTACGATATTCGGAGCCGGTTGTTTACTAACTTTGTTCAGGTCATTAACTTGTGTGGTACGTGCGCTAATACACTGTCACTGTACATTGATTCAATTACTTACAAACTAGTTCACTAATGCAACGAATCGTTTCAGCTAAAACTATGTTAGCATTTTAATTGCTTTACATGATGGCATTTATCTATAAGCGTTTAACTGTTTTCGTCGTCCCGTAGATTTTTGTGCCTCTGCAATTAAAACCCTTTTTCTAATTAACTAGGCATATATGGAACTAACACTTTTGTGAACCAAGTGCGTTATTCACTTTTTATCTGTTTTAGAAATATATTGATGGAAACACTTTCATTTTCGTTCACCACTCGGTTCTTGATAAATTTCTTATAGCCAGGCTGGATGTGTCGATACATGCTGATGCACTTATCGTTTTTCAGCGTTTAATTTTGTTTTCGCCGTTGTTGCGCAAAACCGGCCAAGTAGTGATATACAATGGATAAGAGTATAGATAGATATATAAGACACAGATGTATAGTTCCTCATCTATATGCGAAGTGAACGGCATATGGGATGCGTTAAAATATTCTTTGTGCATGTCCTTGACCTAGCAAACCAACATTGTCGTCGAACTGCCCCTGAGTAACAAATTGTTTCACAAGGATCAACGGTAAAATAGGATGTTCCATTAGCTCTGGAGGTCTAATTAAACCGTGCGGTCCAACCGAAGCTGCCACTTTAGAATTGTTTATTCGATACGCATTATATTAACACCTTACTTCATAGGCTCTCAGTTCCAAGATAATCTATGTTCATGCAAAAAAAACATTGACGGTTATCACGGCAATATTTTCATATTTCAGTAAGAAACGTTTGGTGTATTTCAAGAGAAGACGTCACGAAAATAAAATAGTTACACGTCAATAATAATCTAGTGTTTTATTTTCTTCGAATATATTCATTTACCATATAGTTGCTGCTAATGCTCAATAGATAGGAACGACAATTGGATAACTAGCTAGGTTATCTTTTGTTTCTGCAGTGTGTGTGATCATCTACAACATGTGCAGTCTATGCTTATCGAAGTCTGAGACAAAATTCTAATTTTCTCAGAGATTTGAAAACTAAAAGTTTCTAAAACATCGAATAAGACTCCTTTCTAGCTTGATTTTGCAAATGATATCTTTACCGAAAAAAGAATGTACGAAAAAGAACAAAATACTCGAGAAAGGTATTCTTGTTTGAATTCATTTCTTTATTGAATTCGTTTTGCGAATTTAGTTGGCTTGTATGCTCACATGCAGTTAGACAACTTTTATAAGTGCTGTTTGCAACTGGTGTTTTCAGACAAGTTGAGTCACTTTGACGCTTGACGACGCCAAGGCACCGATCACTATCTGGAAAGATATTGAACAATTACCAATTGGTACAACACAACAACGTCAGCAAAACAAAACTGGCGATGTAGTTCAGTCTAATTTAGGTTTTCCTTCTCATGATTATCAAAAGAAATCTTTTCTTGGAGATCATTTGACAAAGATAATTTCTCTCTATGCTGTTCATACTAGAATGGAGGCAAAATAATATGCACATACTGCGTTTGTTGCTTTTATACCAATCCTAGATTCTACTGAATGCAAGTAGTAAAATACCATATCATTATTTGGATCATGATGCAACACGTAGCAATTAGTGTAACATGTTGTAGCAATAGCCACTGCAGCCTTCACAATTGGCATAGAACTAATTCATTTGATTTGTGGTTTGGAACTTTTAGTGAAATAACTATACCAATGTTAATAAATGAAAGTCTCGATTTTTTATTCTTTGATTTATGGTACAATATTTGAGCACCAAAATTGGGTGGAAAAGTAAGTCTCGAAGCAATGCAATCATAAATCTTCAACTTATTAGACTTAGAGCGAACAGTCGCACTCGGTGTGAAAAGGAGACGTGGAGACTATAAAACGAGCGTTAACGAGCTTGTTGGAAGGATCTAATTTAACGTTAATTATTTCCATTTTACCGGTGACATTGTGTTGATTGTTTGATAAGACACACAACCATCACAAAAGAATGTATCAATTTAGAATGTATAACTTGCATTTGATATTTGGAAGAAATTTGGGAAAATGATGAGGAACAGACTGCTTATGTAATTTAGAGGCCGGTTTACGCCGGTGATTGTTACTGCGATTTTTCTTCTGTTGAAGGAGAGGACTGAGCTAATAACTGATGAACGCTCTAGATTGTTTACGTGAAGGGCAGAAAATGAAACAACTGAATTGCTTGAGATAGCGGGCCTTAGGTTTGGGGATTTGTAGAAATGCTAAGCTGGTGACATCTCTGCTCTCCCCTCTTTGCGGGTAGAGGGAGAGGCAACCCCAACCCCATGCTCTCTTCTATTAGAAAGAACAGCACGTGCCGTCTGTGTTTCTGTTGTGTATTTTATTCTAGACAGTTGATCAACTTGCCATAATTAAAATGCGGTAAACATTGTTGTATTACACATCATTATTCTCAATACTCGATGGTATGATAGCGCGAAATACTTGTTTGACAGGAATTTCGTGTTGATTCACTACATATTTGATTGCATAATCATTAAATTATTGTATTGTTTTTGATTACACCGACGTAGCGTTTTCCTGAGCAGCAGTATCATGACCCTTGAGTTGCATCTTTCCACTGCAAACCCCTAGGCGTGTCCACGAAAACCATGCGGTTTTGTTGACTTGACTTTTCATTGCGTCGTCACTTCAACAACATGGCCTAGCATAATTTGGCAACACAGTTAACGTATTGAGAAGGATTATAATCTGTTGTTGTTTTTTCAATTTGCGGCCATAGTCCTCTATCATGGTTGTTTTTGTTGTCTTGCATGGTGTTTATGCTCTACTTCACTTCGTCTCGTGCCGTCATGTCACCCGTGACTGTACTTAGTTATTGCGATCACGGACGCCCCGTGGCAATATCTATGTAGGTGTTCGCATCATTTCCCTACATTTTACTGCAAACTGATGATATGTATAATTTGTCATCGTCCGATAGTGGGGTTTAAAGAGGCAAAGATAGCTCATTTCATATCTCGTCAAGTTCCGTCTCGCATTTTTAGCCTTTGTAGTTTTCTGGGCCACCGGTAACGTTGCAAACAAGCTCGACTAATTACTCTAATTGAAAGCTCTTTATCTTTTCTGCTGGCATGATAATTTGAACAGCAGGAAGAAGCCATGCCCTTTCAACTCTATATGTTCCATTTAACTCCTAATTAAGCATATTTCTACTAAACTTAACCTTCTCACATGAGTTTAGCTTGGTGTTGAAAATGTTCTTTCGAATTGCAAAACTTTATTTTCGATTACTGCAAAAGGCTACTTTATCAGTTTGGCATTCTGCTCAGGAATTGATGGAAACAAGATTACTTCGGTGTTGCAATTCTAAAGTTTCAACTTTTCTGTCGGCACTACAGCAGCTGTTTTGCTTTGATAACTTTCGACCTCCTCAACGAAAATTTGCGCACAAATCAGAAAAGTTTTCCAAGCGTGCGCATTGACCAACGTACCAACTGATGTCTTGCTTAGTACAAATTGCGCAAGCGCGTGTTGGCCCCTTTCGCTTGAACGCCTTGTTTGGTACTGGGGTCAAGATCAACGTCTTTTCTGACGTGTCAGTCTACTCTGGCATGTTTTCGTAGTCGCGATATCTAAGAGATATATCTGTGTTCTCACCTCATATACTATCTCCCGGTTCAAAATATGTTTCAAATCAGATATTTTGTTAGCCCGTTTGCTAATGACTTGTATATAAGGGCAAGCTAGCTTGCGAGTCAGTCCGTTATATACGAACAGCTTCCTAAATCACTCCTCATTTTCTTTAGAACACCATAACGTTGCCTCTAACTTAAAAAATTTGTACAACGATGGCAGAGAGTATGTTTGATGCCGCGACCTTTGATTTTGCAATAAAAGTTGAAAAGTCGGATGATTTATTGGGAAATGGCAACGATGAGAACAGCAAACAACGCAAGAAGCGTAGAAGAAAAGCAAGGTTGACCGGTCTCAGTCAACAAAGACGTTGGGCAAACGAGCGAGAGAGACACCGCACACGACGCGTCAACGATGCGATCTACGCTCTACGCGATCGACTGCCGGATTTCCTCAATCCGCTGCATATAAAGCTCTCGAAGATGGAGACAATTTGCTTGGCGATCAGGTATATCCGTCAGTTGAAGGATATGTTAGAAGAAGATGATCGAAGCCGGAGTTCAAGTGACTTTGAGGGAATCGACACGGACCTCTCTCCTCAACTTTCTAGCGATTTTTCAACGGATGGAGACTTCGAGGAACTTTTCAAGATGGACACTTCATTTCTGCTACCAAGTTCACCCTCTTCAGACCTTTTAGATATTGATGATACAGAGGATGTATTCTGGTGATCTTTATCCATTTATTGAGTCCACTTTTATACAACTATAAGGACATATTCACGACGCGAACGTTCCGACATTTCCACATTTACACTTATTTTTATATATCATTATACAGTAGCTAGTTATTGGGGTTGGGTGCGTGAATTGCAAAACTGATCTACAAACTGCCTAATGTTGCTGTTTGAGAAGTAGCATTGACCTTGTTTCGTCTAGCTAAGGACTGCCAAATTTCTTCGCTCAAAAATAAAAATTCGTCAGCCCCTTATAAGCAAATTTGGAAATCGGATTGGAACACGCTTATAAAACAGATTATTGTGAGTTTGGCACGTTCCAAATTCCAAGATAAGTAGCGTTACAAAGCCATTTTGTTGTTAAACAATTTCCGTCCGACAAAGGTTAATCTGCAGTCTTGAGGCAATTTTCTTCCACTGACCCAGCTCTGTATTTAATAGACATAATTATCACATAAAGCACGATGGAAAACCACATGTCTTCAGTAAGGAGAGTTGCACATTTAAACTTTAGAAGTTTGCATGACACTGTAAGTGAACTCGCGCGTTTATGAACATTTGTACGGATACCATGATATACGCATTCAGACTGATGTTATTAGAACGCATGCACGAACGTTTCTCACGCATCGTTTAGGAAGAATCTCAGCACGTTCGCCTGAATACGCAGCAACGGGATTATCCGCGAGTTATGCTAAAAGCGCTTGTACATAGATCAAAGAATGGCAGTACGGATTATAGGAATTTTTTATGACCTAGATATTTTTAGAGAGTGTATGAAAATAGAGAGAGCTATCGGAAGTCGGATAACGCTCCGCTCTGACGCAAAATATTCTAATTATGCGTCACAGTGGTTCAGCATTCCGGCGCCAGTTTAAATCAATAAAAGTTATGAAAATTAAATTGTTGTTGTGTGAACTCTTAGTAAATGTTAAATATTTGTTTTAATGTTTGCTCACGCGCTCAATAAAAACAGTGATAAAGATCCGGTAAACGCTAGCTGTACAATTTCAAATAAAGTTTGTTTCCAAGCAAAGTTTGCTCGTTTAACTAGGGAAAATAGTTTGAATCAATGACGGTTTGACTTTTGTTTCAGTTGGTTTTACCCTTGCATGCGTTGATTGCAAACGTTTTACTGTAGTGTTTGTCTTTTGAAAGTGTATCTTGAGCTTAAACAAACAAGACAAGAAAAAAAACGAGTCGTTTTCCCTTACCAATTAATCTCACATCTTGAGTACATGATCATCAAACGTGGTGACAAGTCCTGAACGCAAGGCGCACATATTTATTGTAGTAAAAATATGAAAATGACACTCAACGTTGTGAGCTTACGATCTTTTTATTGCAGTGAAAATAGCGAAATGACAGTCACTTCTGAGCGCCTTTTAACCGTAGAAAATATTTCAAAGCCACAGCGCATACTATTTACTGCATACACAACGTAAGTGCACTATATGTGAGTAATTCGTGCCCTGACTATAGGCATTTCAGATCTTAAGACTGCTCAGCTGTTTCTAAATGGATGCTATAAAGGCGGTTGTACAGTATAAAATTTATGAATTTTTCCGGAAACTGGATATAAAAATCTTTGATGGAGTTTTTGCCTCGGAAAATCATCTGGTAAGAAACATAGTAAGAAGAACGTCCCGTGTGATTTACGCAGGAAAAGATGCTTTTTTCCAGGATCAATATCAGTGTTTCAAGTCTACATTTGTACACATGTTAATTTTCAAATATCACTTACTTGTAATGCTGTAGATAGCAATTTTGTTGTGACATTGGATATGTATTTTATATCTTATCTTAATTGTGAGACTTATAATTACAAAGTAAGACTTCATTACAGCTAGATGTATGGAATCTGCAATTGAAATGCCAGTTTAATGACCGCATGCAGAATTGCCAAAATATTCTTCTTCGTGTCCGACGGCTTCGAGCTTTATAAGTGGGTGAACTAAATCCAACCATTTCCAAATCGTGATCGAATGATGCTTGGTGCCAAGTTGAGAGCAACGGGACTTCATTGACTGGAGGTGCATCATGTTTGCAAAAGTTCTTGAAAACAATCTTTTTGTTATTCATGGTGATGAAATATAATTTAGGTAGGTCAAAGATAATTGGCGATATAACGCTTCAACAAAACTCTTAAAAAATCACTTTGACCCCAATTTCCAAACGTCAGTTGTACGAGACACTCTCTATACCCTCTTCAATGACACGATATCAAACAAGCACGAAGTTGGTTTATATCTGCATTTTCATAATCAGCGTGTATGGTGGCGCTTATGCCAAGCCCAATCTTTTTGCCAATATATGCCTATACACAGCACCTGTACTCTTATAAACTACACTAGAATCAGTACAGTAAATTTTCTTTTTTTGTTACTATTTCTAATGAAGTGGAACTGATAGCCATAGCTTGCATGATAGCTATCGTGACGATATAGCCACACTGTAGCAATGCGCCTCAATCTTCTCAAGTGCAAGTTTTTCTTATCTCAACAACATGAAAAGCTGCAGGCTTCTTCTTTGCAGGCGCCAATGGTATTCCGCGATGTTGTCACAAAAGAAAACATTAAAGCGAGATAACATGCTAGCGATACCAGCTGGCGATTTGCATTCCATAACTTCACCATTGTTTCCTTAACGTATCCAACAAACAGTGACAATTTTGATCTAAAAAACTGAACCGTTTGTTCGAAGCCTGTTTAGCTTATCGGTGGATAAGTCAGAATTCAAAAACACTCCCACACTTCTTCTAAAACTTTCAAAACAAAACGTATGCAATAAAACAATGGCTGTATACATGATTACTGTATTCAGTTAAACACTTTCAATTTCGCTAGTCAAGGAATACATTAATATGACTCCTATTTTCAAGTTATTCACCGTTTAAGCTAAACGCGTTTCGAACAAATGGCCCCTGCTCCCTAAGGTTTATAAATTTTAACCATTTGCTTTATTGCTTATTCGGAATTATTTAATATCATTCTTGTTTATGACAATGGAACTTATCGACCTACTTTGGTAAATATTTTAATTCACAATTTGTTTTGGGCATTAATTTGAGAACTGAATGTCGCGAATAAATTGAACATTTTAATTTTGATATTAGTGTTGTGCATTTTTATTTTTTAAGTGTTTCTTGAAAGCAATATTTATTCCTACTTTTTCGTGCATATTTGGCAAAAAATCTGTATTTAACAAAAATTGCTAACTTCAATATAAAATTACATACCCACAAATAACTGCTCGTAGCATTTTGTCATTGCGTTCTTTTTCATTTTAGCTATAAAGTCAACTTTTGTTTTTTTCATTGCATACTTTGTTCTCCATTTTGCCGCCGAAATTGATGAGCAATGTCATGTGACAAACAGCGAATAATTCAACCAATCAGGGGCCGGTTGTTCATACGACGTTTAGCTTAAACGGTGGATAAGTCAAAATTCAAAAACACTCCCACACATATTCCAAAGCTTTTGAATCAATTCTTATTTAATAAAACTGTAAGTAAATACTTGATTACTGTATTCACTTAAAAAACTTTCAATTTCGTTGATCAAGGAAGACGTAAATATGACTTCTATTTTGAACTTATCCGCCGTTTAAGCTAAACGGCGTACGAACAACCGGCCCCAGGTTTCAGAAAAGCTCATATACACCGGAAATAGCTCTATTTCATCCAAGCGGGGTGAAATTCTTATCGAATATTTCTAATTTTCTCCTTCAATGACCAACAGCAAAACAAAACTGGCGCAAGTATCGTCAAATGCTGGCGACCAATGACAATCGTTCGACAGCAAGGTTGAGTGACCCGGTAGCTATCATTGGATGATATATTCAGTGTACCAAAAAGCCATTGACTTCACTCTGAACGTAAATGCATAATTATCAAACAAGAAAATGATGAAACAAATATTATGGTCATGCATCCAAATCATACTTTTCAAGTATGGGTGAAATAATGGTCACGAGTGTGATATGGGATTTATGACCATTATTTAACCATCTTAGCGCATGACACACACAGAATTGTTATCACCACTAGTTATCATCACTAGTTATCACACTACTCAGTTGAACATGAGATTTAACACGTCTCTTGGAACAATGAATTTTGGGTGTGTCATGGGCTAAGTTGGGTTCTCATGTGTTCCCAAAAGACGTTACTCTCCAGTCTAACACGTTCCTTACGGAAGATGTTGAGTCTCGAGCGGCCAGATTCGCTGAATAAATAGGCCAAACTCTAGATTCAATGGCCCTTTGTTCTTCTTTATTTTAGCCTTTTGTTTTCTTTGTTTTCTGTTTTCGCTAGTGAATATGCTTGGCTAATTTATTCAACCAAACACATATGCTAGGATAAATAATTAGCTCGGGATGATGTGGTTCAATCATGTAGATTAACTGCTTGCCTACTCCTTGTTCAAGACTCAAGAGCAGTGTTTTCAGGCAAACGAGCAGCCATGTTCAGTCAAATTGGGGGACATACTTGTTGGTAGATAAGCTCATTTTAAAAACTAGCAATCAATGCATAGCCATACCGAACGTTGACCACGGTGAAATTGAACTTGCGACCTCAAGAAGATTTGAATCTTTTTCATGTATGCTGCCAAACACTGATTTAGAACACGTACAGCGCCACTTTTACGGACAAAATTTATAATGTACAATGGCATAGTATAACGGAGAAGAGGTCTTTTAAAGATCCAAATATGAAGTGCAGGGTGCAAAATAAACGGATAAAATATGGTCATGCATGCTAGATGATCCATAAGGATGAAATGTGGGTTTGGTCTTAACACAACTACGTCGTAAAGGCTAAGCACAGATTCTTACAACGTTTATATTATGTTTCCTTTCAGTGAAATTTCGAACTTTCCTTGCTAAATCAATACAATATTCCAGGCTAGCGAAACTTAGTTGCCAGATTACAAAATTCCCACAGAAATTTAACATGCTGAGCTACAGTATTTTAATTAGTCTAATCACGACCCTATGGAACTATGCATGAAGCCTGAATAAAATTCCCACAGTGCCATAATCTATATACACGAGCGTTAACAAAGTATGTATTTAGTTGTTTGAAGGTTGTCGAAGTGAATGGGTTTTTTGTCAAGTTTTTATGTACTTGTTCAAGGCGGGCTACAGGTTGCTGGTACGCAATATCATACGTAATAACGTTACTCTGCTTCACAAAATCAAAGTATAACGAACAAGAGATGGAAGTCAGAACCTCAGAGCCAGCACTGATTTGAAAGAACGTGAAGAACACAAAGTGAGAAGTATGTTAATGGAATGATGGGTTTTTGTCTAATGGAACAAGTCTGAACTGAAGATAATGAAGAAAGATATAACTTTAGTCATAGCGCATCGGGTTCAGATGTTGTCAGGTATAATATGTGGTATTACTGGGTTTATGTACAGTATGAATTGTTAAAAGATAGTTCTGTCCAAAAATTGCTAAGATCGCATTTGCGGAATAACGGACTCTACAAATGAAACGTGTCAGAGCTTGAAACGAAGAAAGCAACTTAGTAAACATTCAACGTCATTGCATTAATTTATCAACTAAATCAAGCGTGATAGATTGGCTAAGGCCCGTTTCAAACGTCGCACTTCTGCCGAGTAGAATGCATTGAAAACAATCGATAATGAGGATTTTCAGCTGATTATCGATGGTTTTTAATGCATTCGACACGGCAGTAGCACGACGTTTGAAACGGGCGTAAGAGACTTTCTGAAGCCGTATTGTCACAGTCCACCATAATAAAAAAATGATGACATGTCGATTTCACCATGATCTTTTGCGCGAATAATTTTTTTGTGCGATGAAAGTACCAGAAACCAAATTGCTGCGAAGTAATCGACGTTGTCAACCAGAAAACGAATCGTTTGTAGTTTGATGCTGCTTCGACAAAATTCATCAACGGTCACTTTAAAAGATTTAAAACCGCAACGAATTCTATCTTTTTTTATTGTAGTGGATTGAACGAAATAAAACTCATAATGAATTTTTTCTCGATCGTTTTGTATAATTAGAGCAGGTGAATAGGAACCAGGGGGGACAGGAATACCAAATAGCAGTTTACGCATATTAACTGGAGAGGTTCCAAGATTCGATAATTTTCTACTGCCAACGCCATAACGACTAACCAATCAGAAGCGTACCATTTGCAATTAAGCAATCAAAAGTTGCTAAAATAGGAGGTAGTGTCCACCATTATCTGAAATGTTCATGATAAGATTGCCAAAGAAAGCTAATAGGTTTCATAACAAGCCAGTTGGGAAATGAGATTTAAATGAAGAAGATACTTGTGCTTGTATGGTAAATATAGGATCTTGACTTTTTGAAGAAACAAATCTCCTCAAAACTAGGAAGAAATAAGTGCGCCAACAAAGAATCTTATTGATTTAACTAACAATATATCTTTTTAGAATTAGGACATAAAAGTGTATGGGCATTATCTAACTGCAGCTATAATACAACCATGTTTTATTCACAATGGTAGTGTGTTAGATCGAAAACTGTTTCTGAAACGCTTGAAGGAGTGAAAATTTCTGGCCACATCTTAAAGAGTAAACTTGAATGTCTAGCTATATTGTGCACAGATTACAAAAACAATTTGCAATATTTCAAATTTTACTTTTGCATTATTCAAAGGCATAAGGCCAACTAAAATTGTGCCTTACATATTCAACGCATGCATGTACAGCCATCAAACAATAAACATACATAATTATTAAACTTGAAATGATACATATTAATTAGTGGACGGCTGCTCACTATTATTGACAGTCAAGTCAAAATTTGTATTTACCTACAAATTCAAGCTTTACAGCTTTATCAATATGATTTCTAATTGCCTTCATATAAAATTCATATCTGTACAATATTTGTTTGTTCACGAGTCTACCACAGCTGGGTGAGTTCCCACTCTTCATTCGATACTTTGATTAAATTTCTTTTAATGCGTGTAGTTTGTTCGATGCCATCAAGAATTATTAAAAAGTGAAGATAGTTGTTATTCACCGTTCACGCCATCATACATGCATGGATATGCTAACTCTGCAAATCCCCTTACTCCATACAAAACTTTCTTTAAAGTAACTCTAATTATAGCTGACACTTCAAATTCTGCAGCCAGTGCACGCAGAGGTGTTCAACCTCCTATTTTTATTATTTTTTTGTCGTGAGGCTTACTTTTAGTCAACGGTTCTATTTCTAGCTTTCCAGTTACAATACTGTAAATATTTTTTAAAAACACATCGTACAGCTATAATTCTTGTATTTAAGAATGTTGGTTTTCATTTCCACTTCTGCTGTTCATAATTTTCATTTAATAATTTAACTCGATACTGCAGAATGCGACTGCAGTTTATATGAGCTAATTCTCTGTTAAATTTATATTAGACTTTTGCATGCGGAAACCAATAAGTCGTGCGAGTATGATTGTTTCTAAAAATATTTCACTTGGCCAAAAGCTAATAGCTATATTCCATCAATGTGACCGAGAGGTATTTTCTATTTTTGGTAAGGCAAGTACATCTAAAGTCTTCGGAAAACTTGCATATAGTTTGTTTTCGCCTTCTCTTTCAAAGACTTTCAATACAAAAGACACAAAACATTAAACTTTCTTCAATTAAAGTGTCTGTTAACTGTTTACTTTCAATCAATTTTCTTTGTCTGTCAATCAATGGCGTGTATTTGATTCTGGATTTTCAGAATTCATTTCACGACCAGTGGAGTAAGAGACACGTGCGAAAATCTCACGCTCGCTGACTGATGGCAGCTGTGTACCCACCACACACTACGAAACAACATTGTTTAGACTTTCGATTTATTGTTTGGGTATAACTTCCTTACCAAGTTGTAAATTATAAATCAGTACAAATATCTCAAATTTCAGTTAGTATAGCTGATGGACTTTTGCCGACAATTTCAGGATGGGAAGTCTCCCCTCGAGGAAAAATTGTCCAGCGTTTGTCAAAGTACAAAATAAGTGGTTATTCCTCAACACATAAAAGTCCATATATATTGCATGTCAATCCAATTTTTTTCATTTCTGTAAAACCCTTCTGCAAAGTCCAGTCTATGCCAACGTCAAAAACATAAAAAGATATAATCAAACATTATTGAGCGATGAAATCTACCTCGTGTTATTGCCTAGTCAGTGACAGTATTTCTGACCAAAAGCGGAGAAAGATCTTTCAACAAATCACTCTTGAATGGATGTAGACGACAAATGACTTTGAAAACTATATTTTGTTTAGTCACGGACAGCTGTCCTGTCATAATTTCTTCAGTAAAGGAGAATTAAATCGTTGCAATTCCAATAAGTACCACTAATAGTTCCTAAAATCGTCGTGCATGCATGTAAATCACATCTTTATGATAAACGTACTTAAACATTCTCTACGTTGGACAAAGTAAAAGTGGCAACAATGGAAGCAGTAACTTTATTTCTTTCACAAAAACTCTTAATTTTCGGGGACAAGAAAAGCTGGAGAAAGTACATGCAATGTAGCTTTCTTTTAAAAAACTGAGATAAATTATTTTCAAATAGAATTTAGAAACTTGAGTTGCAATTGTTAAACAAAGAAAAATTCTTGGTGCACAAAACGAAGATAATCAAACAAATAAAGACTATAAATTTCAAAAGGGAAAAAAGAAGTCTTATGTGGCAACTGTGTATTGGCTCAATTTAAACTCATGAATGAATAAACTTTTCGTTTTCTAATTTTATGCACTAAATTGATGTAAAGTGCAATGATCATCAAAAAACATGTTCCATAACGGACTTCAAAGAATGAAAAAACTTGGGCCAAAACTAAGACAAATGAAACAAAAAAATTACATGTTTAGGCAGCATTCTTTAGAGTGTTTTCAACATTTTTTTAAAAAAACAGATGTATTGTATCGTTACCACTTTTGAACTTTTTTATTTGAAAGCTTTAAAAACAAATCAATCTGCCAAATCTTGCCGATACTTCAGCATTTTAGCTACAGCAAATTTACGCACACCTTTTGTAGGACATTAAAATGAGTTAGTAGTTCTTGGGATCGTTTTCTCTCGTTCAAGAATGGCTAAAAACATTTTACCAAAATGTTCAAGCACGTAAATTAATTATATACTAAATGCACAGATTTGTTATAATGGGAACTGCACAGTTGCAATGGAACAATAAGATGAATGATTAAATTAAAATCTATACGTAGCCCTTTTATCATTACACATCCAAACCAAGGATAGCACAGATGCATAGCTGTGAGTTTGTTCAGTTTTGGATTGGCAAGAATTACTAAAGTACATAAAATAATCTTTAATTGTTGATAGTTATTAGTTTTACTTAGCTGGGCTTGTAAATCTTGTTATCAGATGGAAACCTGAGCTAAAACCAGACTGAACAGCAATTAAACTGTTTAAACCGTCATTTAGCAATACACAGCGGTATTTGCGAATACATTTACCAGCTACGAGCAGCTGTCTTCTTTGTTGTAACTTTTTTCAACGACTATTCTTGTATGATAGTGTTAGTTGAACGCATGCGCAGTTGTCGACCACGATTGCGTTCATTTTGCTTTAGTGACTGGGCAAAAAAGATTGATTTTTAAAATTCTGGTATGTTTCTTTATCTAAAAACATTAGAATTAGCGTATTTTGACCTTTTGTGTTGCCATCTCTCTAATTTGTTCCAACTTGAATAATTCATTAAGTCAACCTGTTTGTCCAAGTGAAGATGGAGCAAGGAATTTCCCTTTTCTGGACTGTTGTTGAGGTAACAACATTTTTTCTTTATCTTGTTTTTTTTATGGTTTCTGTCTCCACACAGGCAACTAGATTAAAACGATCTTTCATAGAACGAGCACGTGTGCGGATCAAAGCAAAGTGGGCTAAATTGGGCGTTTCTGTTTGGGGGTTTACTGCATATTGAAAGGAGTCTTGAATAGATACATGAATGCTATTGACATTGCAATGAGACAATACATTCACATAAACCTTAATTAACTATAAACTGATTGCCCTAAAACTCTGCTGTAGTTTTCTTTTCTCAGGTCGGGAATCCAGCTCGAATTTCGGGGTATTAATTATGGAAATAAGTCAAATTCCAATGGATTTGAGCGCGAAAAACTGGGTTTAGCAGTGGAAAATGCAGCAAGACTGACAAGATTTCTTGAGTTCGTCACATGTTTAAACTCATTATCATTCAAAATTTATTTTATGTGGCTAAGAACATCTGCTAAGTCTATTTGAATTTGCACAAACAAAGGAAACCTAATGCTTGAACGGCGTGGCTATATGTGCTCAATGAAAACTTAAACATTGATGCCACGTTGTGCTCGCGGTTACAAACCTAAGCAACGCAATTAAACACACGAGTTGTTCTCGGAGATAAACACCTATGTGTAACATAGACAATACGAGAGATTGTATGGAGTGAACGATTGAAGAACAACTCCATAATGTCAAAAGACGTTGGTCCTTTGCTGACGACTCCTTGCTGAGTAATTAGAAAATGAACAATACCAAGATGAGCACATGCTTTAAATTATCTCTAACTTTCGATTCATGAGAAAATTGCTTGACTTTTTTCTGCCGAGCAAAAACCAAAGCTACGACCTTGTGCTGACAAATTTTTAGTCTGAAAACACACAAACTACTTTTTCTTTGTTTCTATATAAGTGTGATCAATTCTCTTTTCAGTTTTTTTCTCATTGTCATGCTGATGTGGCTGTCCTTTAGTACATTTTATGCCTCGAGCAACAAAAAACGGTGTAACCTTGATTGTAAGAGCTGTACAGGTTTTTATGAATTATGTCCTTTCAGCATGTAGCGTGAACTGTTTTTTCCAAACATCTATAGAGTTAAATCTTGATTGATATCGGCAAGCAGACAACTTAAGAAAATACAAAATAAAACAAATTCCGAAAATAGACATCTTGTGTTCTTGATATTCAAGTTAAAAACAAGAGTGTATGGACAGAGTCGGAATTATTCAGAGTCAATATTTTTTTCGGAATTTTTTTTTTGGAAATGCCTTTCATGAAGGCGTTTAAGGCATGTAAGGGCCACATATGAGGGCTTCTACCTGCACCGTGTTTTACTCGTTTCTTATTGCTCCATTATATGTATAATACAGAATTACAACTTTTGTGTTCTGTTTTCTTTAAAATGGATGGAAAAAAGAGTAAAGGGACAACAAACAACAATTCAAATGTCATTCATATTCTAGTTCTATCTCTTCTAAAGTGTCATGTAGTTTAAAAGTCAATGCAAACTGAAGTCACAGCTACCAGTAGATATTTACTCGAGTTTTTTTTATTATTCACAGCTTTTCTTGTTTAACCTAATAAGATTAATCAACGTACAGTTCATATTTGTGGTTTTCCAAGTTGTGCTGTACTTATACAAATTCGATTTTAAAGCCCGAGGCTAGCTCAAGTTGTTTTTTCATAACAAATTGACCTGTGAATGTCTAAGTCAAACAGGACAGGTGAAACGCATAACAAGTATCCACTGCCTGCAAATGGCGTCATTATCATCTCATTTGGACACTTATTTTACGTGAACAAAGTTGAAGCAACCGGAGTTGAGAAAAAAGTGTGAGAGATGATGGCGAACGACAAGTATATATGCAACGTGTTTACAATCATATACAAAAGACTTTATTAAAAAATTATGTTTTACAATTACAAAAAATTTTCTTTCAGGCATTGCATGCACTTAACAGCGCACAAGTTATAACATTTTTCCTTGGTTTAGCTTTTTAGGATTTACAAGTTTGAAATCTTTCCCTGCTACCGCTTCGTTAGCCAAATTTAAGCGGCGGTATTTCCTGCGAAAACTATTGATATGGAATCTGAAACGAAGCTGGACAAGTGCTATTTCGTCTTGGGTCTTCAGGTGTCCACACTTTTGCAGTCATGATCGAGTTTTGTGCACATTTTGATTTGTCAGTCCAAGATAGTGAGTGCCCTCGTAAAGGTGGGAGTCCATATTCGTTTGGCACGTCTATGGACAAAAAGAATGCATGGTTAGCTTTACGTGAGCTCTCTTCCTGTTATTTATTTCTCAGCTGTGATTCACTCCATGATTGATCAAAATCATCTTCGCAGTGCACAGCTCGTTTAAAAATCATTAAGCAGATCTACTGTTATAACACCCAGTAAAGATATTACATTTGCGTTCAGATGTAAAGTTCTTGAGTATTTTTGTCAAAGAGTAGGATTTTTAATGTCTTAAATATAGGAAATACATTTTAATATTCACACTGATTACTACCTTCGTCAATCTATTTATATGGAATACTCAAAAAAAATTTTAAAAAACATAAAGTCGAGCATGGAAAAGTACTACGTACCTAAACCTCTATGACGAATCATAATTTTTTTCTTATTTTCGATGCGTGGACGACTACATAATTTGTCGTTGTGGCTCACATCTGATTTTACAATGTCTGTGAGGAACCCAATATAGCCAATAGCTAAACGTAAAGTATCGACTTTTGACAGCCTTTTTTCGTACGGTAACGTTGGAATATGATGTCGAAGTCCTTCAAATGCTTCATTGATGCTTTGCATACGTTTTCTTTCCCTCAGATTTGCGGCATGTCTTTGTACGACCGGTTCTCGTGCTCCACCAGAAGATTTGCGTTTTCTGCGCTTTTTACAATTTCTTACAGCTTCCATAAATTGTTCATTATTTAGATCTGATTCATCAAAAAAGTTTCTTGTGCAATTCATAATATCTTTCGTGTTGATTATTCTCTGGGAATACTTGAACTGACCAACTAATTGCAATCTATGTAATTGCAGTCTATGTTCAATGCTCTTTTTATTAAAGACAAGTCAGATCCACCAGCCAATCAGCGTGCAAAACGTGAGCACGGAAACGAGACTGCTCGACAAACAACTATTTCATTTTCTATTGTCCACGGTCGATAAAACAAAATACTGTAATGATATACATTACGTGCTACATTTCACAAAAGCAGGATTACTAAATGGTTTTAGTTCACGATCAGTGAAATTTCAATTTCATCAATCGGTTGCAATGCCAACTAAAATCTCATCAAGTTTTATAATTCCCCAGGCTAGATAAATGGTGATATCTACATGAACTTTCCATGTATTAAACTTAGCATAAAATTCACAAGCGATGTATTTTAATAATCATCTATGTTTATTCGTTTTCATAAATGATACCGCCGCTCAGCAGCTGCATGTGTTGAGCTACTTTCAAGTATGTATATTGACACTAAACAAAAACTCTCTGGCGCTGTTTGTTCGTACATACAAATTCGATCCAAACTGTAAAGTATCAATGAATTGAAATATCGATTTTTAATTAGCACGCAAATGAATGAATTGATTTAAATTCGCTCAAGTTGTGACAGTGCTGGATGATTATACACGCGGCATAAAACTAGATGAATCCACAATTGTAACGGCGCCTGCTCTCTGATAACTACGGCCGAACTATATTTCTGAACATCAACGAACTACTTGCTATACTTTGGAAACTTGGCAAAAAAATGAGCCTTGTTATTGCTATTTGTGCAATTAACCCAGCAGGGACGGCGAGAAACATTTCAAGTCATTAAAAGACAATTAAACAGCAACGACTTTCATTTGTACTCCACTTAAACTCATACGTCAGCCATGTAGCCGTTTCATAGGAACGAGTCGACCAAAGCGAAAAGGACGCGATTGCGCTCTTTTGATACAAGCTTGCAATCATTGTGATACAATAACATGACATACTTTTAAACTTTTTGGTTTTTGAAAGAGTAGTATAACATCAATCTCCCATTGCTATTTTCTTTGTTTCTTTCTAGTTTCCCCGGAGTGTCAATTACAGTCAAGTTGATAGAGAAGATGTACTGTGCCGTCATGATTCACACCATTCAGCGTTATAACAACATCAAATAATTTGTTTAAATATTCATTTCGCCTCACGGCGCATTCTATTATCATTGACATTTGCAAAGACACGCTTCCTTGCCTGGCTTTTTGGCTGTTGAAAAGGTGATGTCCTTTGATAGAGCGGCTAATAACAAAGTTCTGGAATGAAGATAATCTCGTTTCTGGGTAAATTTTGTGTACTGACTGACTGCTACAGACTAAATGTCCACGCTAGTTTAAGCTCGATTTGTTTCTCTGCATTGTAAATTCCTGTAGGAGTTAAATAAAAAAATGAAAATGAAGATTCTTTAACACATTAATTAAAAAAATCAACTTGTAGAGTCACACACGTAATCTTTGAAGTTCAAATGTAAGCTATGGACGAGTGAACGAAGTTTTTGTACTATAGAAGGTTAATATTAGGCTTGCTTGATTCACTAGCTCGGTACTGGTTTGGTAATGCACTGAGGCAAGAGTCAATGGCAAGGTAGTTAGAGATTAGCTGAGCTTGTCTGGCGAACTTTAACTTTCACGGAAACTCGAAGATAATGCGTGTGTTTGACTTATGTTACGTGTTCTGAGCATTGCTTTCAAATTCTTTGTGTTTTGTTCCTGACCACCAAACAGCCATTATCAAATTTAAACTTAGTTCGAAATCACACTGACTTGCATGAGATCAGCATTAAACAGCAATCGAATTCTGAAGAGGAGAGAATGCATGATCCAGTGTTCATACTTGAAATACATTTTCCTAATAGATGCTTACTTTTGTTAAAGTGAATTAAACTAATTTTATTAATCAACAGAGTTTCAGTATCATCATTACAGATATATTCAATTTGATTATCCGTATTCCGTAAAGTCAAACAAAAGCAAATCTGCCATTTGCTTATTGCAGTGTAATAAATCATTTTCTGAGAGTTCAAATTGTACTACTCTCTTCCGCTTGTGGTGTATAAATCTTTTTGAACACGTTGTTCTTAATAGCAGCACGTTTTTTCGTAACTCGATCTTTGAGAGTTGTTTTCGAATCGTTTTTCGCATCGTTGCATCTTCGACGCTTGAAAATAGAATTCACAAAATAGTGTGCAATTTATTTGCGTTCCCTAATTAATGTATTCAAATAAAGTTTTGATTGCAGCAAAGATGTCGCATGTTAATGTTAATGATTCTTGTCAAGGGAATATGTATGCCAGAGTAAATTACATCGGATTAAAATCTCAGCTAATTTGCACAAGTCAAAATGGATTAGGAACAGCCCTGGCAACTGCCCTTCCTTAGTGCTTTGAGTATGCTTGAAAGGAACAGTGTTACTGTTTATTAATTGCAGCAGTGCAATTAGTTATAGCAAGGGTGCTATATTAGATTTAACTACAAAATTTACTTAGGGAACGCAGATCATTTGTCTTGATGAATATATTAATCCATCTAATCTCTCCATTTGAAAACAATGACGTTACACTATAGATCGAGCTTGTGTATCCTGGGAAGGAAAACTCGGTTGAAAATCGTAGCGCTATTTATAATAAAAACTCTTTACAACTTCTTAATTGGTGCCAGGTGATAGCTCAGGCCAACCTACAGCTATAAAGTAATGCTTCATCACATTAACTTTGAAGAGAACAAGTTCAAATGGCTGTCATCAAATGACAATTAATTCAAACTCTTATTAGTTACAATGATGGATGAAATGGGGATAATTACAATTAGTACGACAGATTTCACAAACAATTATTATGTATCGACTTTAAACGTTGAAGACTCAGTCGTTTCTGAATCTATCTGTGTTTCTAGAGAAGTTTATATGTTTCGTGCATGCAGCAGATTTTAGCCCTGGGGCAGGTTGTATAAAAACGTGGTTAAAGTAACTATAGTTAAATACGAATGTCAATCAACCAGAATCGCCTATTCAAGATTTAACTACTTTATAACTACAAAATCGTAGTTAAAACGTAGTTAAAACTTTTATACAATCGGCCCCTGGTTATTAAGAATTCGGTTTTAGACAGTTTTATTACATAAAGATATAGTGTAACTGCACAATAAGGAACTGATAAAGTTTAAGTGTTAAACTATCTTTTTATCCAAACTAATCAGTTATCGTTCAACATCAGAACCTTTCAGCTCATTCCTTCATTCACAGAAGAGCCGTTCTGTTCAACTACAAAATCGCGAGTTTTGTTTTTGCTCAGTCGCGTGTAGTATAAGAAACGGAGCAAATACAACAGAACTAATGAATCTATCGTCCATGCGCTGAAATCGTTGGTTTACTTTAGAAAGATTTTCGTATGAACCATCAACTCCTACTTTACGATTTTTACTTCCAGTGAAAAGAGACAAATAGAAGAGCACAGAAAGAAACAATTTCGATTGAGGCAATATGAAGTAGATACATTCACGAAACCGCAGGTCCAATCTACCGAGCCTGCGTGTTTAGCAAAGAAATAGTTCAAAATTCAAGAGTGACATGAACATTTTGAACTTTTTATTTCTTTCCATAGCTTTCTACCACACCGTTCTCGCTTGGGACAATATTGACCTTGAGTTGTTTGATTTGGTCGATGATGTAAAAACCAACTTTTATGAAATTCTAGGAGTAAAGCAGGTCAGTTTTTACATTTATATATGTATCAACACTTTTATACTAGTGGCATAATGGCACGTTTGACAATCTTGATTCGTTTGCCACTTGCATGAAGCTCTATTCTATTCAGTATATCCCAGTGGTTTTGTCATAGTTCATTTTTGTACTCGTCTTTGATCAAAACGTAGCACTTACTAGAGAGTAGAGAATAGTAGAGATCAAGTTCAAAACTTCTGAAAACAATTGAGAAATAATGTACAATATAAACGTTTCATTCACTGTTTATGAATCACATTGTACACTTATACAATAAGAAAATGCGTGATCTTGAGTTCACGTGTGCCTGAGATACACAATAACAACATTTCAAGTGCTAGTAATGAATACTTGAAGTGGTATTAATCACTTTTGACAAAGGACTTTGCTTGAAATGTCAAGATTTTATTGTTCTTCGTTTTAAGGATGTGTGAGCTTGTGGAGGGTCTCTACTTGATTACCGAAGCACGGCATGCCCATGTGTTGTAGCATTCAGGATTAAATATAGCAGCCCAAAGTAATAAGTTTTTGAGTTAAGATTGATGGTTTTATATAGACTAACAAGGCTCTTTTAATCTCGATTGAGATGCAATTTTGTCTGTTTTCCTGTATTCTACTGTTTTCATATGTCTAATGCTGGGCCAGACGATTTTATTGCTCTTTGCAATGTGAAATGGCTATATTCTTAGTAGCAAACCCAACCTGTCAGGGCCTTCCAACCTTGACAACTAAAATTTTCTGACATAAGGCATTAATGAAAAAGCAAGGAAAAGAACATTATCATTCGTATATGTGCTCAAAATTGATGAAAACTGCATGCATTTTTTGTTCTTTTATGTAGGATGCAAGTTCTAGTGAAATACGGAAAGCGTATCGTAAACTATCACTTCACCTGCATCCTGACAGAAGTAATGATCCAGAATCAGAGGAGAAATTCCGTCAGGTACTGCAGTCACTTGGCAAAGAGTCTCAGTCTGGTTTATAACAACTTAGAAGCAAATTAAGTTGTTCCGCTTAAATAAGTTTCACCGACTACTGTTCGAAAAGCTAAATATGTTGACTTGTAAATATAGCTATGGCTCAGCATTTTATCATGTATATACCTGTACCAGTCATTTTATTTGTGTAGCTTGTTGCTGTATCAGAAGTTTTAAAAGATGAAGAAAAACGAAAAAGGTACTCTGGACACATTAGTCTTTCGAATTGGCTCACAAATTTGAAATAGTTTCATCCCTTAATATATTACATTGAGATTCAGAGGTTTTCCCATCAGATATTAATGAAGTAGTTTTTTACTTAGTAGGCAAACTTTCTATTTTCAGATATGATGTTATCTTGCGAGATGGTTTGCCTGATTGGCGCCAACCTGTGTTTTATTATCGGCGTGTGCGAAAGATGGGCTTTCTTGAGCTCTTATTTTTTATTCTTGTCATTTCTACTGTCGGCCATTTTATTATTGCCTGGTCTATATATCTGGAGCGAAAGTTGGAGCTGGTTAGTTGATTGTGTTCACCAGTTTAGATCAGCTCATATTTTTTTTGAGAATTCATCTAGCCCCAAAGTCTGTGTGACTTCTGTAATAAATCAAAGTAGATAGAACCCAGATCTCCGCGAAACACTGTGTTACTAGCAAGAAACTTGTACGTCCTGTCAAAAATGTGTGAGACATTTTTAGACAATAGTTTTACAAGTGAAGAATATCTTACAACTATGAAAAACTATCGATTGTCTTCAAATAACTGCATTGAACAGTATAATTTGCATGTTGAAGTAGCATGCAACACACAGCCTCGATTAGTGAGCGAGTCTGCGAATGAATACTAGTTGAACTGTTTGGCAGTTTTGCATTTCTAATTTTAATACAGTGTTTTGGGGGATTTAGGATGACGTTTTGACATCTTTTAAAAAGAAAAAAGAGAAAAGAAATAGGAAAATAATCAAGCAGGGGGGTGTAGTGAATGAAGTTCAAGTTGAGGACATATTAGGTAAGTTGAGCCTGCAACGTTGCGCTTTAGCGTGAAGTTGTTTGTTTGGGGACAATTTTTTGGGCTGGAAGTCTGGAAATTCAAATTTGCTAGACCGTTTTTTGTCAATCTCACTACACCTTGCGTGCTTATTTTTGGTGCTGTGCGTCGGAGCTGGAGTTTGCTCAGTTCCGGCAAAACTCCGGCAGGAGACTGCTGTCAGACTTTGTCTTTTATGATAGTGCTTCCATTTTGAAATGCAAAATTTCCATGAAATTTCGAATTTTCACGATTTTGCCGAATAAGGAAAATTTTCTGCCGGAGCCGGAGTTTATTTCCCCAAGGCTGGAGTTTCTTTGGCTGGAGCCACGGAGCCGGAGCCGGAGATGAAAAATACGGATTTGCCCAGCCCTACTCTTTTTCTCTATCTGGAAACTTAACGTTAGATGATACTTACATCACGTTTTCGGAAGTTGTGGTGGGAGGGAACAACGGTATAGTATAATAACCGGTTCCCCTTATGGCGTATTCTGGATACAAGTTCCAGAATGTCTTTCGGACGTGTAGTGGCATTCCCAACACAATTTCCTTAAAACATTATGGTAGTTTTATTCAGAATCCCTAAAAAGGGGGACCGGGTATTAGCCGGCGACCTTAATGATTTTGAAGTCAGCCGATTCTCCGTGATCATTTTGTAGAAGTGGAAGGAGTTCGCAAGCCAACATTCTGGGATCTTTTGCCGTTTGTTCTTTATCGGTTGACCATATCCACCATTCATAACGCTAGGTTGAGAAGAGAATATTATAAACAGGAGAAGTTAAGAAAAAAGTTAATGGAGGAAGAAGAACAAAAAGAAAGAGCATTAGAAGCAGGTACTAAATATGGACGCCACATACTTAGAAAGCGTTCAAAGACTACAAGACAAGTTTTGATGAATGTTTTATCCATTTATCCTAGCCGAATGATACGAAAACCTGGTTGGTTGGTCTTTTTTGTACGCCGATAACGTTTGTAAACTTTCGTGCAAATCTATTCAATGTCTTTTGAGATCTGTTGCTTACAAACAAACAAAGCTAAGACCATTGTCTCGTGTTGGAGCTAATATACAAAGTTTCAAACAGGAAAAAACGCTTGAAAATTTCGGTCAAGTTTGCCATGTCTACTGGTCATGCATTGCTAATGAAAATAGTCTCTAATGAAACTCTTGCTTGATTATCTTCTGATTATCAGAAAATGCAATGAGACCAAAACGTCGGCAACGTGTTGTGCAACAACCTGGGTTGAGTTCAGATGATGTTGCTAAATGGGAGGGTGCACCTGTCACCGGACAGCTAACACGTAATGAAGAGGACGACAACATAACGGAGGCTGCAGGTCGAGTGGCCCCTGAGAACTGGGTACGTGTTATACTGTACGACGGAACTTGACAAGACATAATAGGTAGTAAATATCGTATGTAAAGACTTCATGTGATTATAAAATTTAATAGGAAGGTGAGTGGAGTGAGGAAGATTTATCAAAGCTTTCTCGTTTGATGGTGAGATATCCTGGTGGTACTCCTGGCCGTTGGGAAAAAGTTGCTTGTGATATGAATAGATCAGTGAAAGACGTGAGTGCATTTACTTAGCCTTTCTTACGCTATGCGACCAGGCCTCAAAATTCGCCATTATTGGGTGGCAAAATCATTGTTTTTGGCCATCATTTTTTATCAAAAGAAAAAATATAGAATTTTATGCTTGTTGACACCTGCTACCTTCATATTTGATGAGAATTTGGATTACATAACGAAATTTTCCTACGTAAATACGCGCCGAAAATTTACAATTTTTCCTCGTATTTTCTCGACGAAATTTCGAAATCTATTACTGAAATATCATACAGAGTTACCAAAAGTCTCAGGATTACTAAAAAACGAAAAATTTGGTTTTATTTGCTTTCAATATCACAAAATTTGCCTAATTCAGTTATTTTGCCACCCGATAATGGCGAGTTTAAGGCCTGGTCGCATAGCGTGAGAAAGGCTAATTGGGCCGCAGACTGAGTGTTCCCTATATTTTATACAATTAGTTGATTTACTTGTCAAACGGAGTAATCTCCATTACTGTATTTCTTCCATAGATTACAAGACAAGTAAAGAAAACGAAATCAATGATAAAAGACCAAGCCGTTCCTCATCCGGGTATGTCAATGAAAGATATGGAAGATATCATGATACATGAAACATAAAATAGTAACTTCCAGCTGTTGTCTTAAGTGGCATACTATTTGCATCCATATGATATACATACACATATTCGTAAAGTCATACATATTTGTGAATAATTTTCAGGAGATTTAACAAGACTGCTTCCCAATAAGAAAAGCACGAACTTAGATGACAATATTGTTACCCAAGCCATACGAGAGGATAGTAATGGACTATCAAGTGATCAACAAGTAAATGCGAACGTGAATGGCACAACGAAGTCAGAAGTACTTCAAGACAAAGGATATTCTACAACAAGTGCTGTGAGGCCTTCCATAGCAGAATCTTCTGAAGAAGAAAAGAATGCTTGGTCACAAAATCAACAAAAACTTTTTGAACACGCTTTGGCATCTGTTCCTAAAGATGCTTCGGATCGATGGACACAAATAGCCAGAAATGTTCCTGGAAAGACCAAGGTGCATTTTCATTACAAAAGCTGTAATATAGACTTGTCTTTATAATTTTTTTCACAACTGAGCGTTTCACGTACCTAGAGTATTTATTTATACTCCTCGCTTCACCATGCTGTCCACCCGCTCAAGTCCTAACAACAGATCGACAAGGACTGGCAATGTTGATTGTAGCGCAAGGTATGCATGATGTACGTTCCATTTCATTTCGATGACAAGTATTTCTATTCATTGCAGGAGGAGTGTGTGGCGAGGTACAGATTTCTTGTGGAAATGCTGAAGAAGCGAAAAAGAGGTGAAACGAAGTTGGAAAACTGAATGAAATTATAAATTATGAAGAACGGATATATATTTGAAATAAACGTAGTTTTTTATCTTGAATCTGAATTTCATGAATGCCTGCATTCCATTCCCATTATATTAAATAGCAAGTAGGTTTATAGTGACAGAATCAATGACAAATATTCTTCTATATTGTAAGTTTCGTTTTGTACGACCATATGAAAACCAGGATTTCGATATAATGACTTATTCCTACTGCGCCAGCTTTGGAAACTATGAGAGTTGGCTACTAAGAGAGTCTCAGTCATGCTTGAAATATGTGCCAAAACGAAGTGAAAGAAAAGGGCGTTAGGGTTTAGGTCTGTTTCACACGTCGAATTTTGCGTGGGTCGAATGCATTTAATACAAAAGATAATCAGAACTACTGCCTCGTTATGCTTTTTGTTGAATGCGTTCGACTCATGCGAAATCTGACGTTTAAAATAGACCTTACTTGTCAAAACTGTACACTTGCGCGTACGCAGAGTATGCTGCTCATCAAAATTGTCACTGGTGAAAATTCTATCTGAATTATCATAATTATCACTGGTAATTATGCAGTTTTGGTAGTAGTTATGGTCTTGATCACCGTTTGACACTGATCTGGTGGTGATTGTGGATTTCAGGTTGTGATTCAGATGTGGTAAAACGATTATAATAACCATTCCAAGAGGCTATCCGTGGTGTCAACTCTATCTCTGTATGACCCACCCATTCATTGCACCCACCATTCCACCCACCCGGTTTTTCAGGCGGTACGTGGTCTGTGTGCCTGTGTAGAAATTACCAGAAAAGCATCTGAAACAAAAACAATATGGCCCCCACGAATGTGTGGGCTATTCAAAAAGTATGTTGTTTTTTCAATTTTAGACTTGTCTGACGAGGCTTAAATTAATCTAGTGATTTAAAATGAGTTGGAGTTTCTTCAACAAGAAAAAAGTAGCGCCAAAGTCAAGTGTAGACCGAGAATTTGAGCGGGAAATAGCAAAATGCAACGATCTAGAAGGGAACACGAAGAAACTGTACAAAGGTATGAAGCGTTGTAACGAATCGTTTGAAGAACTGTCGAAAATGGAGCAAAAACTAGCGCAAGATATTTCCAGCATGCCTGCAAGTGAAGGAACGAACGAACCGAATTATGCTGAAGAATTGGCAAAAACTTTGAAATGTCTTGAGTCCTATCGAGTAGAATTGACAACAAACGTTGTGAAAACAACGATTGAACCGTTGAAAAGATTTTATGGTATATTTCCAAACATGAACAGTGGTGTGAAAAAACGAGAGCAGTGTTTGCAAGAGTACATAAGATTGAAAGGAAAATTTGAGAAGTATAAAGAAAAAGAGAAAACTTCACAGAATGAAAGTAAACTTGAGCAATATGAAAAAGAATTGGAGTTAGCTAGAACAGATTATGAGACTCATAATGCTTTAATGTTAGATGGATTACCTCGACTATGGGAAGGTAGGGTTACATATTTTAAGCCATGCTTTGAAGCATTCCAGAAGTCTCAAGTTGACTACTACAGTAAGTGCTGTCAGGCGTATGGTGATTTGGTTGACCGATTTGATGACAAAGGTAACGCCACAGATGATAAGGAACCACATCTTGATGTGCAAGACATGCTGACCGACTTAAGGGCTCTTTCAATTGTTCAAAATAAATGAGAAGCCTAGAGCTGCAAAAACTAGTTTTCATTAACCAATTGCAAACAAACTGCGCGAAAGTCTTTATCAGATTTATAAACCCTAGGTGGAGCCGAGGGTTTATATATCTAATAAAGACCAAACTGCAAAGTTTGTATATGGCTTCTAAAATTCATGATTTTGTAGGCTTCTTAGTGTTGGAATTTTGAGAATTGATGTAATCTAGGCTCTAAAAATTAAAGGAGAAATTTTGAGTGAGTCGATATCAGATCTACGCTACGGATCATGAATTTCCTTTGTATTTTGCTTATGAATTTTTAATGAATTTTAGAAATACATATATTGTGTTCCTGCTCACTGTCTTTATACCAATTTGTAAGCAACCTATCAAGCAATGCCAGTGTGCCTTGATGTCCTAGTTTTTGCCCTTAAATTTTCTTCAAAAAGTTCTTTAGAGAATTTTTGCTTCTTTTGACCGACTGGCTGTCATTGTAAGTAAATCTTACAACTCAATCAGTTATTCAGTTCTCAATTTTTGAGGCTACAATTAAGTGGCTCATACACAAATTACTGCTAACGATCCTGACTTTAATACTGCTCGCATTATAACCAATCTGACCTGCGATTGTTAAATGTTAATGAGTTTTGAAACACAACTTATAATCAACTACCAACCTTACTATGTATTTTGGATGCTGTTGTGAGATTTCATGCAAGTAATGGGGTAATGACAATATTGGCAACATATTTACACCTTGATACCCCAACTGGGGTGTGTAAACAGTTTACGTTATTCTGTGGTTGAACTGTACGATCATTAAAATTATAGAAATCTACTATTGGTTACAAAAATAATATCCTCGAAATAATTCATTTGTTGGACTAACAACATGCCTCGTTTCATGAGTGAAGTAACTAAATGGACATGAATCAGATTTTAGGTGGACTTAAAAAAAAATTCAGAAAGACCGCTTGTATTTTATCTATGACTGAAACGCCATACTGGCTACGTATTTGTCATCACCATGCTTTTAATTAATTTCAAAATTGACAGCTCTCCTCCCTCGAGAAGCACACCCCGACTGCACAGACCATGTGCTGTAAGATACAACAATGATTATTTGGAGGGTTAGGCCTAAAAGATTTACAAACTCCTGCAACTTAACGCTTAAAAAGAGCCTAAAAAGATTTTTTGCATACTCTAGGCTACTATAAACCTCAGTCATAAGCCGACGGTGTTGAAACCGCAGAAATATAAACTCGAGCAACTTTGGAAAATTTACACGGAAAAAATTGGCTAGAACACTTTATATTCCTTGAATTGTCATCATTGCGAAGCCATGACCCTACATAAATTCTAAGACATATGAGTTTCTTTTTATTTATGTTCAAGTTCTTCTTGGAAAGTGTAATTGTACACAAACTTGAGACATTACACAAGACTCTGTTTACAGTAGTCTGTAACTACACTGCTACAGTATTAGAAACCTTTATTAATTTATTTTCTAACAATATTAATAGAACAAATTATTTACAATAGCAATGTCAATATTCGTCTTAGATTTCCAGCTTCGAAATATAAAATTTATTTGTTTCAACGTCAACGTTGTTTTGTGCTCATCATACACTGTTATTATTTATACAGAACTCCAAAATTTTCCTAATCTTTCCTTGAAGCCAAGCCCTGAATGCTTTCTATGTGTAGGTTGCTGTATTTACAACGCTCTTTGTTTTACAGATTTTAAGATTTATTCAATGAACATGAGGTTTCCTAGTTCAAGATTGTGCTCAAAACAAGCACTATACAGGTGAACAGAATAAAAAACGAAATACGCGCCATGCTACCAGAATTGCTATCATGATTTACAGATGACAACTCCGTGGAAAATTCTTGTTCTAGAAAGAAAACAAACAAGTTCATTCAAATTAATTCACCCTAATATATAGACAGTGTGAATGTAAACAAGACGCAACAATTTCAAATTCATATCCGAGTAATATGCTCGAGCGTTGAATGTCTGAAGTTTTGTTCATGCCACTTGAAAAGTCTGAACTGCACGCATGCAAGAAAGTGTATTGCCTATATAACATCCTCTGTGGATAAACAATAGTTGGTTCATTCTATATTTGCTATACTATGGGGATCCTTATATTCATAGCGTACACGTAGCTAGTTAATTTGGGTTGAAAAAGATTTTACGAGATAAGGGAGACGCATTAAAATTTCAATCATTCAAATCAAGACGACAGTAATTGATAATACCTTGGATAATACGATAAGACAAGTTTAAAAAACGCATTTTCTTTCAACCAAATTTAGTTGGATCAGGATGGATTAACAAATAAATTGCACTATTTGTAGGTTTAACAGCAATTTTGAGGAAACTTGATAAACAAAATGTTATAGTTATGGCCATTGCATCAACCACTGGCGTTACAAACAAGTATTTCTAATTACCTTCAATTCTTTCTGTTGCCACCATTGTTGTATATTTACCATCACTCCTACTAGGTACCTCAGATTTAGATGTTCTA